>JAUEPT010000233.1:0-47633 GCA_030435635.1 Armillaria borealis | reverse complement strand
ATGTTCTTAGGGTTAAGTCATGTGCTCCACCCAGCTTTACTCAGGTAACTCATTACTGGCATTATAAACCTTGCACTCTGTTAAGTTTCCTAGTGCCTTAGTATCTAGACCCTGTAGCATGTATTTATTTGTAGAAATTGTAAATTACATGTGTAAACGCTTGCAGAGCATGTCACCGCCATTTCATCTGGGCCTGTGACAAAATGTCTCAGGTCTGGAAGGATCTGTCCGAAGACCGTCCACAACATTATTCGCCAGTTTCGGGTCACCGTGTATATGCCATGGAGAAGTCGACGATGTACTGGACGATGGCACAAAGAGCGAGGAAGGCCTTTGCCGAGTGCGACGGTGGTTGGCCCGAGAAAGACGAAGACCTATCATCGTACGTCGAAGGACGGCGACCGACTACAGACGTTGATTGGGAAGCAGTAGAAAAGGAGAGCCGAGAAGATGAAGAAGAGAAGAGCAAATTGATTGAAGAGACATTCAGGAATTTCCAGGAGGGTGTTTGAGACCGGGTAAGTAACGTGTTTGTGAATTCAGTATCCTCCCTCACACTAACAATAGGTCCCCCCAAAATAGGTGGAGACGCGGTGTTGGGTTTCATCCGGACGAGACCGACTAAAATTCGATTTTGGCATTTGAATCTTTTGGGTTAAAATTTGGTCGTGACACGGCCTGCTCACCTATTTTGGGGTCCTCTATTGGGTAGATTGCGGATATGATTGCCGGTATAGCCGCCGGGAATGGTCCGAGTACACGTGGTGGCTGTGTGATGTGGGCGCTTGGGTAAACAGGTGGGCGTGTCTGGTCTAATTGCGATGCACATACTGAAAAGACGGTTTTTTAGATTCTATGTACAAAATGAATGGTATGGATATAATACATTATATTTGCGTATACTGGCTATTATCAAGAAATATGGAGAACGTGTGATACAAGGCCGAAATAACCCCTAGTGACCCAACGGTGAGTGGATACCGATGCCAATGCTTAGATTACTTACCTCGACCTCAGCGAACGAAATGATACTGAGCCCTGAATGCCGCTCCAAACGATAGATGAATGTCCCCGCCGACGATGCGAACATCGCCATTCTCGAGAACGGTGAGCTCGAGAACAAAAGATACATGCTCCCCAAAGTCGTATCCCACCGAGACGCTGAGGTTTCCCCTCGAGAGAACAACCTCTACCCTCAACAGGGTGCCTTCCCCATCGATGTATCCAACGACGGTCACCCGGCTGCCCAAGCGTGCGAAGGTAACCTGCTGTGGGTTGGAAGGTTCGGGGTCTTGCGTCAAGGCCGTAGTGGTTGATGCCGTTTGCGCGTCAAGAACAGTGGGCGAGAGTGTGTCGCTACGCCTGACGTTTGAGGAGGATCGAGGTGGTGAGGGAAAAGCAGATACATACGGCTCTGTTTGCTCAGACGAGCGATTTCCCTGCTGCTGGTCATTGGAAGTGTCGGGGTCTCGCGCCAAAGCCGTGGTCGGTGATGCCGGTTGCGCGTCGAGAACAGCGGGCGAGAGATCGTCGCTACGCTGGACGTTTGAGGCGGATTGGGGTGGGAAGGAAAGAGCAGATACATACAGCTCAAATTCCTCGGACGAGGTAGCCTGGTGTTCATGATTCGAGGTGCTCATATTCTAGGAGACCGTTGATACAGTGTATGCCAAAAAAAATGGAGCGCATACCTTGCGAAAGGAGACGACGGATTGCAAGGAGGATGAACGACGATGATGGCAGCGATAAAAGGCTGTGGGCGTGGGAGTCGTATGCCGCCGGCACGTGTGGTCGTCGCAAGCTACGCTTGCTGAGAGTGTTTTGGTGGAGATGTCTTTCCGCCTACTACGGAGACGTCTCTTTCGCAACTATTTCAGACGTATAATGCGATGAATTTCACAAATTTCACAATTCATTGAATGAGGGATTAACAATTGAAACAGTCCAGGCACTGTCCACGTGGTGGCGGTGCAGGCCCTGTTTTAATTCCAAAGCCACCGTGGGCCTTGTCTTCAATCTCCCACCTATGTCGGCCACCTCCACCACTGATGAACAACGAGCGGCAGTCGTCTACTCTTCGGTCATCATATCCTGTACTGTCGCCACCTCAAGCCGCGTCTCCCCTTCGAAATTATCTCTCAATCACGCCGCAGTCACTCTATTCATTGTTGCCACACTCACTGGGTGGCAGAAAGAAGGGCACGATTTTAGATTAGGTGAGTGCTTGTGTGTGTCTTATAGAACGTCTTTGAGGCAGTGATTACAGAGTTCAGTAGGCGCTGCTCGCATCCAAGCGAACACGATTTACCCGCGGTGGTGGTTGTGTCGGCCCGTAACGCAGCCTAAGAGGAGATGTTGCAACGGAGAGAGGGAGCGTTGCAACGGGGGGAACAGGTACGAGATCGAAGATTTTGTCATTATAAGTTACATACAATAAAAGTACACGTGCAACGCGTGGAAGTACAATGTCATTATGGATATATACAATAAAATAGTGCATTGCAACAGGCCAAACATCTAAGATGTTTTTTTGTTGCAACAAAGCCATGAAATGTCAGTGGTCCTGACCCAAGAATCAGAACCTCCGATCCAACTGGAAGATTCAGCTTATCAGCGCCATGAATAGCACAAGACGCGGGCTCGACGAGAGTAGCTTCCTCGTCGGTAAGGTTAAAATCTTGTAGACCTTCTTTTGATGGCTGCGCGACGAATAATTAACATCGCTCTAAGTTAGAGCTAGCAGGATTACGGACGCAACTGCGTATTCTGCGAAGCCGCCTGCGACAGTGCATCCCAGAGATTCAAAGTTTTCGCACAACAAGGATGTACCCCGGCGACAGTAGAAGCAGTTGCCACACTAAAACAAACTGTCAGCACCCAGTCGAAGCAGAAAAATTCGCGTACAGTGATTCCGGGATCAGCTACGACGCGATCTCCTTCCACAAAGCCCTTGACGGATCGGCCAACCTTGGCGATCCTTCCTACCATTTCATGACCAGGCGTGAGCTGAAGGGAATTGTTGACTACAGGAAAGGACAACGATGCGGTTTCGGACTAACTGGAAACTTGGTGATGAACTCTCCTATTATTCGTGCGGCGGTTAGTTAGATGCATTACACTCCTTGTTGGCCTTTACCTTGGCTGATATGATGATCAGTTCCGCATACTCCACAACATGCAACTATAGACGACATTAGTCATTCGTCAAGTCCTGCATGCAAAACGCAACTCTTGATCAAAACCTCGTCTTCTTTAATCTGGGGAATCGGGGTGGTTATGATATCCAAATTGTTCGCCTAGAGTTTTCGTTCAGCACAGGCATGATCGCGAGTAATGATACGCACTCCGTGATAGTATACTGCCTCCATGATGGCTGTGAACGGATACGAGAGAGGAACTGGTCAACTGAATTCTCACCATCGCTTCTTTGCCGGGATAATCAGATAACCAATTCACCGGAACAGGGCGCCGGTCAAGAAGTTATTACTGGCACCGGTCTCATGTGATTTTCGATATCGCCTTAAGAAGTTCTGACTATAGAACCATTTTTGAACATAGGTTTCGTATCCGCGAATATGGCCAAAGTTTTCTGGGATTATGAATTTGACGCGTCCTAGTGGTGGTTGTTGATAAAGGGAATATGTGACCTAATTTTCCCGTGATGTGACATTACGCGTCATACCTCGACTTGGAATGTGGACTTCACAGAAAAAAGAACTCTATAAAATTGTACTAGGCCATTATTGCACGTTTCGGACTACCTGGTGAAGTAATACTCTCTAAAATGACGGGTCAGCGTTACATAGCTGCTAAGGCTTCCCGAGCTTCGCGGGCCTCTGCTCGATTTCTCCACTTCTCCCCCTTTGCTCTTACCAGCAATACCAATAGTCCACTGATCACCTGTACAATGGCAAATACGGTATACATCCAGCCTAGATTTGGCCAATAAGCAAATATACACACTATTAAGCATGAAACGTACCATCGCCAAGCGCGTCCTTGGGCAGGTGTTGTAAGTCCTAAGAATGTCATGCAGAAAGAATACGCAACCAACCTGAACGGGTACCGCAACCTCCACCGCAATAAAAGCCGCAATTCCACGAAAAAGACTGTTAAAAGCGACAGTACTGGATGAACGACCTACGTTTGCATCTACAAGGTATGCCAATTCGCTCGAAAAGATGGAGCTAAATTACCGCAGAACTGTTAGAAGGACATATCGTTTCGATCGGTACTACTTACATGGCAAATACTCCGGATAGAAACAACATTACACACACTGCCGAAATGTGCACATGTTGCTCTAGCACCCACCCGAATCCTACAACGGAAACAGGGAAAAGCCAAAGTCCATGTAATGTGCTGTTGAGGCGCATCTATAGGAAGACAATGAGTATTCAAATTTTAATTATCATGGAAATAACGCCTTACCTCCGGGTAGCTTCGACCGCCATTCTCCATTGCAAGCCTTGCTAGCTCATAATCAGAGTAGCGGCCTCCGAATATACTTCCCACCATAGAACCTTGTACGACATACGTATTAGTTCCGAAAAATACGCGGGGAGTAAGAAGAAAACGTCGGCAAACCCAGTCCGAAAGAGAGCAACACGAGGCCTGTGAATAGCGCATCATATCCGTAGGCATTCGCCAGGGTACGAGAAGTCGTATATACCACGGTAAAGCAGTACGAGAATAGTATACCTAAACGTGAAGTGATCAGACGCGGTTTCTTTTCTGCTGTGATGGTTACCTTACCAGAAGCCAGCAAGAGTATGAAGTTGTTCCACCGCCGGATGACTAGCCATAATGTTTCAATGGGGGCGACGTCCTTCAGGGTGAGCTTTATGGGAGGAAGAGTCAAAGAATCAGCTTGTGACGCTGGCTCCTGCTTCTCTATGTCAACAGTCGTAATAGGGTCTGCCGTTTCATTAGTCTCAGTTCGTTCCTTCGTGTCAGTTTGTTCCGCTAGCTTCGTCTGCAATTTTTCCTCCCTCCTCAAGTCCTCCGCTCGCTCTTTCAAAAGACGCTTCAGCACCGTCTGGTACGCGAAGCTCCGTTCCTGCCGGAAAGTGTCTTTGAAAAAGAATAGAAAGCACAGAAAAACAGTGCCGGCCAGGATGGCCAGGAACCAAAACGGGGCACGCCAGCTGAATGTCGTCGTAAGGATTCCACCAAATACGGGACCCAGGGATGGCCCAAGTAAAGGGGAAATGTAGTATATGCCCATCTCAATTAAGAAATATTCAGCACGATGCAACTGTGATAAAAGCACGCTCACCTTTGCACCCCTCTCCACTGGGTCAAAGATATCCGCAAGGCTAGCTGTACCAATGGTCATAACAGCGCTTGACCTGAGTAGAGTGAGGAAAAGATACGGCAAGGAAAAAGCATCTCATACCCCAGTGCTTGCACACAGCGCATTCCTATCACTCTGAGCACCAAATGAATACATGACGCGGGAAACAAAGAAGAAGACTCACAAACCAATAGTGTTGCTCGTGGCGACGACAATCGAGCCAACAGTGAATATGAGAAGCGATATGAGATAAACAAACTGGCACCATCAAATAGATAAGTAGACGAATGGAAATTCAATCATAACATACCCGGCGGCCCTTCACTTCACTGATACAACTCCAAAGAAGGGGAGTAACCCCTTGCATGAGGATAAACAGCGATACGCTCAAGCTTATCTCCCCACTTGTTGCAGGCAGGTCCCTCTCCATCTCTTCGTTCGCAGCTGCATATATTGTTAATGCAAATTAGAAAGAACAATTATTTAGACGAACTCACGATTTTGTATACTAGCGGCAAAGCCGGCGATCATTGTACCCGAACATATCACAGCCAGTATGAAGTTCTGAACCGTAGCGGCATAAGCAGTGGTCGAACAACAACCTAGGAAAGTCACCTTGCGAAGTCTTGGCCACTTTCGTGGATCGTCATGAACGGGCATATGCTCGATATCTATGACGACGTCTTCAATCGTCTGCGAAACGACAGAGCGGTCATCATTATCCGGAGTGCCGGGATCTCGCACATCTGTGGAGGATACATTCCGAGTGTCTGGGGCAGCGGGGGTCATAGCGGGGGAAGGCGTCATCTCGAGGAGAAATTGTTAGGTTCTCGTCAGTAGGCCGAGGCAGAGTGGGTGAAGGGAGCCTGGAGTCATAGAGATACCACGGACCCTATGAAGTACTCGAAAACATATGGGTCGTCCGATGAGGACCGAGATATGATCGTAGCCGTCGAAACTGAGCCGACGGTATTGCCGCCACGTGGAAAGAGCCTGTAGAACGCTTCAACAATCTTCCGGCCCCGGAAAGGCTTAGGAAAGCCAATGGTACGTACTGAAGTCTTCGAATGAGCTTACATCGGAAGAAAGGAAAAATACGATCACCTTAAATTTGAATGATAAACAGAAGGCCGCAAGTTTTTGCTTAATCGCCTGAAGCTTTCTTGCTGTTGCACTGAATGCGTCACTATCCATCAGCGTCACTGTAGGCACACGTCAAGGTCCGCCTGAAAAAACTTATAATAACCGTCGCCGTATGATCGTGAGAATAGGTTCATAACCAAAACATACGGAGAAAAAATGGGGTTCAACCATGCGGCAGACACGACACACCTCTTTCTGTACACCCTGGGTCGTTATCTCTCGCCGTCAGCTGCGGTTTTTTCCCCCCGTACATCCGGGAAAGTAATGTATAACCTTGATCAGGATCTAGGTTATGTGCGCCGTTAACGTGGTTCCTTCTAGCCAGGAGACGACCATCTTCAGTTGTTTCCTAGCGGGATGAAGTGAGAGCTTCTGTCAGAGCACAATTCATTTGGTGACAACTGCCTGTGGATGATCAAAAGGAACACGCCAAATAGGCTAAGAGTTTGTAGCGGACAAACATACGCATGTTTTGACGATGTGAGAATCCGGGTAACAAGATCGCCCAAGTGAAGCACGAGAACGAAAGAAAAGAGGTGAACGGCGGCTTTCCTCACCCTTTCTTGTACCGCTTTGGTAGCGCATCTTCTGGTGCCGGTAGGTGATCTAACGAACGTATGACGTCCTTGTCCATAACGCATGCATTTCGCGTTGTGATAAAAACCTTTCCCAAGCAAAGAGTAGCAATTATTAACTTCTTCGCGGACACTTTCCGGGTATCCAAAGGCTGCGAGCTAGTAACCGACTGTCCCCTTGAAAGGGTTGGCAAGTTGTTGCCTATGGGAAACTCCGAGGACGTCCATAGAATCAGATGCCCACGTTGGAATGGTTAGTGAATCTGACTATATCACCCGAGCCGCTGCATAGCGTAAACAAGCTCCTTCCGCTGGCCTATCGCAGTCGTTATGGGTGTAATTTGCTCCACGTCGTAAGTCTTCCGATGGATATGCCCACTTTTACACCGCAAGTTCGAGCTGGTCACAGCGGTGGCGGACGAAACATTATCGCCAGTCTAACCAGAAAGAAACGGGGCTCTAGGATAGGTAAAGAGTGCCTCCGCTACCACGGGTTGTACGTTTCGGTGGCATTTGCACCAGAGATGGCCCTTGGCATTGAACAGAGCGCATCAGAAGCACATCGAGTCATCCTCCCGCAGAAGATGAGACCAAGACAGACAAAGTCGCATACAGTACTCACACCTAGGTGAGTGTAGGAACAGACAGGCCGGCCCCCGAACAGACATATGGAGCGTGACTTGCCACTCCCGTGATGTGTGACATTACGCGACTGCTGGGCTCGGCCGAACAAATCCGACACATCTTTTTTCTGAACAGTGAGTCATTTTCTGCGATTTACTCACTATCCAAGACTGAGATTTCTCTCCTTAGGACTATGGCGCCGTTCACGATGGAGGAGCGTCTGGCTCAAAATATCGCAAGGCTGCAAAATCTGCCGTCGATTTCGTTGCCTACCGACTACCCACGACCCGTAGGCGGCAACAAGCTTGTCGAGGCCGCTCACTTGGCAGAGCTTTCCGACTATGCCTCTCTTTCCCTCATGAAATTGGCGCTGTATGATGAGAATGGAGGTTCGGATGAGGAGGATGGTCAGGATACCAAGCGACCGTCAGCTTTCCATCTCCTATTGGCTGCATTTATCGTCCTTCTACACCGCTACACTGGAGAGACAGATATCGTCATAGGATCGTCTTCTGCGTCTGCCAAGGACCCGCTTGTCCTCCGTATCTCAGTCGATCCCTTGGATCCCTTCTGGGCCATCGTCCGTAGAGTGCAGCAGATCGAGCAGGAGGCAGAATCGATTGCTATTCCATTTGAGGCTATCACCAATGCCTTGTACAAGAATCGGGATCCATTATTAGAGGGACCTCTCTTTCGAGTTCGCTTTTTTGATGAAACGGACCAGCCGATGGAAAATTTTATACGATCTACAAGCTTGACTTCTGATCTTACAATCTTCGTGACACGGCCACCAGCATCATCTCGTGCCTCCATCGCCCCACGTATTTCCCTCCGTATACTCTACAACTCCCTCTTTTTCACCCATGCTCGTATAACAACCATTGTCGACCAATTATCGAGTTTTCTCCGTCGAGTATCGTCCAATCCAGTCGCACCCATTGGCGCTATCCCACTGTTGACTCCTGCTCAACGAGAAAAGCTGCCAGACCCCACCGCTGACCTCAATTGGTGCGACTGGAAGGGTGCTATCACCGATGTATTCTCACGAAATGCCCGTGAATGGCCGGATAGGCCGTGTGTTATTCAAAGTCTACCAGCGCTCTCGCTTTCGGATCCACAGGAGAAGATCACCTACTCGTATGGAGCAATAAGACGAGCTTCCAACATTTTGGCACACCATCTGCTCAAAGGGGGTATACAGCGGGAAGAGGTCGTTATGGTGTATGCTCATCGCAGCGTAGATCTCGTGGTGGCTGTAATGGCCGTGTTGAAAGCAGGAGCCACGTTCTCTGTAATTGGTCATTACTATCTCCGCCTCGTTCTCTTCCTTTCTTCTAAAAGCGTTGACCATAGATCCTGCCTATCCTGCGTCGCGTCAGATCATCTACCTCCGTGTTACCCAACCACGCGGCCTGATCGTCCTCAAAGGAGCTGGCGTCATTGCTCCATCCGTGCGCGAGTTCATCTCCACTGATCTCAAAATTCGTGTAGAGGTGCCTGCATTGGAGATTAAGCCTGATGGTGGTATATTTGGTGGCGCTGGACAAGACGACGTCGATATCTTACACTCCCTATCCAATCTGGCCGAGACAGATCCGAACGTAGTGCTTGGTCCCGATAGCATCGGTACACTGTCGTTCACTAGCGGAAGTACCGGCATCCCTAAAGGCGTGAGGGGACGTCATTTCAGTCTGACACACTTCTTCCCTTGGATGGGTGAACGATTTGGCCTGAATGAGAATTCCAAGTTCACGATGCTTAGTGGAATTGCTCATGATCCGATCCAACGCGACAGTATGTTATCTTCCTGATGCTCAATGGGATATGTTCTGATGTCGTGAAAAGTGTTTACTCCTCTTTTCTTTGGTGCCCAGTTACATGTGCCCACAGCCGATGATATAGGAACTCCCGGACGATTGGCAGAATGGATGGCTGACAGTGAAGTAACCATCACTCATTTGACGCCAGCTATGGGGCAGCTACTCTCAGCGCAAGCGACGCGTCAAATTCCATCGCTTCGTAATGCTTTCTTCGTCGGCGATGTTCTCACCAAGCGCGATTGCCTCCGGCTCCAGTCTTTGGCCGCTAACGTTCGCATCATCAACATGTACGGAACGACTGAGACTCAACGAGCAGTTTCCTACTTTGCCATTCCACCCGTCTCTGTCGATCCTACTTTCCTTGCCACTCAGAAGGACATTATGCCTGCGGGTGAAGGAATGATCGATGTACAGCTTCTGGTTGTGAACAGGAATGACAAGAACATTCCATGCGCCATTGGTGAAGTCGGTGAGATTTACGTTCGCTCAGGTGGCCTGGCGGAGAGCTACCTCGATGCCGACTCTTCTGCGGAAAAGTTCGTCACGAATTGGTTTTCGGCTTCTGCACCGCCGAGGAAGGACACAATCAAGCAACCTCTAAACAACGCACTTCCAGGGCCCGAGGCTAGGCACTGGAAAGGCATACGGGACCGCATGTACCGGTCCGGTGATTTGGGGCGATACATGCCAGATGGCATAGTGGAGTGCACAGGACGCGCTGACGACCAAGTCAAGATTCGCGGGTTCAGAATAGAACTCGGAGAGATTGACACTCATCTTAGCCAACATCATCTCATTCGAGAGAATGTCACGCTGGTGAAGCGTGATAAAGATGAGGAGAAGATTCTTGTTAGTTACTTTGTTCCTTTGGGCGGTGATAAACTCGATGAGTTCGCAAGCGACATCACTGACGACGAAGGACCAAAAGGACTGGTCCATGGCATCAGGAAGTACCGGCGACTAATCAAGGATATTCGAGAGCACCTCAAGAAGAAACTGCCTAGCTACAGTATCCCCACCCGTAGGTCGTCTATCCCCTCATATCATGACGATGCTGACACATACGCTAGTTTTTGTTCCATTGAAGCGTATGCCGCTCAACCCTAATGGCAAGATCGACAAACCCGCCCTACCCTTCCCCGATACTGCTCAATCTGCGACCGCCGCACCCGCCACTGGCAAGGCGACGTCGACGGAAGAGAAGATGCGCGAGCTCTGGTCCAAAATACTCCCAAATGCACCCCATCCCCTACCACTAGAAGAAAGTTTCTTCGACCTTGGCGGGCATTCCATCCTCGCTACGCGTCTCATCTTCGAGATCCGCAAAACCTTCGTAGTCGACGCGCCCCTAGGACTGATCTTTGATGAACCCACTATCTCTGGCCTCGTCAAAGCTGTCGAGGCACTGCGTAATGCCGATTTGGGACTGACGTACAAGGAACCTATCACTCCGCCCCAAACCGATTTCCTTGGAGTCCCTCAGAAAAACCCGTCACGACCATCGAGTATGGCAAGGATTACGGCCAGCTATTACCCAAGCTGCAGGAGACCTACGCGCCGCTTCCTTCAGACTTCGCCACGAAGCCGATTACAGTCTTCCTCACTGGTGCAACTGGTTTCTTGGGCGCGTTCGTACTGCGAGATTTGCTTTTGCGACGTGAAAGGGTGAAAAAGGTGATCTGCCTTGTCCGGGCGAGCGATCGCGATAAAGCGTTGGCTAGGTTGAAGGAAGGGTCAACGGATCGAGGAGTATGGGACGACGAGTGGGTGAATTCTGGGCGGCTGGAGGTTCTAACTGGTGACTTAAGTTTGGACAACTTCGGTTTGGGAGAAGAGGAATGGAACAGGGTAGCAGAAGAAGCTGATGCTATCTTGCATAACGGTGCCTTGGTTCGTATCTTGTTTTGACTTTGTTCATGATATTGACGGCCGGGTAGGTGCACTGGGTTTACCCGTACGAGAAGCTCCGGGCGGCGAACGTTATTTCTACGTTGACCGCTATCGAGCTTGCGTCGACCGGGAAGCAAAAGCTCGTTGTCTTCGTATCCTCCACATCAGCTATCGATACTGAGCACTACGTCCGCCTTTCGGAATCACTGACTGATTCAAATCACCAAGGAGTACCCGAAAGCGATGACCTAGAAGGTGCTCGAGCGTCCCTGAAAACCGGGTATGGGCAAAGCAAGTGGGTGTCTGAGAAGCTTCTTTTCGAAGCTGGGCGGAGAGGGCGGAGAGGGCATATCGTGCGTCCAGGCTATGTAGTTGGCGATTCTCAAAGTGCCGGTACGTCCTCCTCTGTATCATTTAGGCGCACACTCATTTTTCTTTTTTACCCCAGTTACAAACACAGATGACTTCATCTGGCGTATGGTGAAAGGCTGCATCCAACTCGGACTCGTTCCCGACATGAACAACACCGTCAACATGGTTCCCGTCGACCACGTCGCATTATGCACTTCCCTAGCGACAGTCTCCCCTCTACCCGATGCTGCCCTTTCGGTCATGCACATCACCGCGCGACCGCTCCCCACATTCAACGGCATGCTCTCCTCGCTCACCCAGTACGGCTTCCCTACGGAACAATGCGAGTACCTTGTCTGGCGGAGGAAGCTCGAGCAGCACGTCATGGAGGTGCAGGATAACGCGCTGTATCCCTTGCTCCACTTCGTGCTGGATGACCTGCCCACGAGTACCAAGGCGCCGGACTTGGACGATACGAATACTACTAGTGTGCTGAGGCCCCATACGGAGAGGGTGAATATGACGGTGGACGATGAGTTGATGGGCAAGTACCTCGCGTGGTTGGTTAGAGCTGGCTTCTTGCCTTATCCGACGATCGAAAATCCTGTTAAAACGCTGCCGATTCTGGCAGAAGGTGTTGTAAAAGCTGCCGGTCGGAGTGGCGCATAAAACCATTTGTTGTACAAATTCTAAAGTGTAATAATAGAGTAAACCCAGTAACCTGATTTTTTTGCTATTCATACGGATGTCCATGAAGGTCGCCAGAGGAGTCGTTGCTTTTTTTTTCAGTTGCTAACCGAATATCATTCTTTATTTTTGCGCCTCATGAGAAGAGTATGGTGGCGTTGGGACATACTATAGATCTGAACCATATTCTGTCGTTCTCGTAGGTTTGATTTGATACACAACGATTCATTGACGACAAGCTAATGATACAAGAGCGTAGTAAATGTCCATGTGTCCACCTTGTATCATGAACTTGCCAAGACTTCCACCGGGTCAACACCAGTCTCCTCCTTGATCTTATCCGCCAGCCACCCGACCCCACGCTGCGCCTTCATGAACCCCATCCCCTTGAAACTCACACCCGCCACATCCGACCTCGCCATCGCCCCAGGCCGATTCAAACCACGTCTATGCTCCACCGCCGTCTTATACAGCCCCTCAAACGTCGTGAAAGCACCCTTATACCCCAGCCCTCCCTTCTCAGGCGGTAACCTCGCGCGGGAGTCATCAAAAATCAGATGCACCATCGTCAAGTTGTACAGAGAAGGTTGGAGGTTGACGAGATCGCCTTCAGCAATGTTGGGTATGAAACTAGCAAGGAAGGGGTATCCGTAGGTGTTTAAAAGGTGGCGGGTGAGGTAGAGGAACTCGAATAGGTAGGCGAGGAGGAGCATGAAGGTGGGAGAAAGGTGGGGAAAGGAGACTTCTCCGTCGAGGACTTCGAGTTCGGTGTAGACATCACCGTAGGTTGGGGGTGCACCGGGGTCGGCGATGCAGAAGGCTTGCCCGCCAAGTTTGGATGATTCAATGAGACGTTCTTCATAGAGGAGATGAGCAAGGGCGCAGTTTTCCACATACGTGAACGACGAGACAATGTTCTGTATCCATGTAGGATTGCTTTTCCGGACGAGATACGCCCCGCAAAGCATGTCTCCACCAGCACCAAAAATACCATTCCCCGGCCTCAAGCACCCCGTTCGAAGGCCATCCGCGTCGTTGGCTCTACGCACCAGTATTTCTGCTTGTCGTTTCGTGTATCCATAATTCGAGAAGAAGTCTTTGTGCACTTTGGGAATAAGCTCCTCGTCGTCATTGATGACTTGCACAAAATGCTTGGGCTCCTCCTGCCACGGCCAGAGCAGGAAACACGAGCTATGCACTGAAACAGAGCCGGAAGAGGTATGCACGAGAACGGACGCGCCGACTTTCCGACACGCGTCGATAATGTTTTCAGCTCCTTGGACGTTGACCTTTGCCGATAATGGGATGAGAGAGGTGTGTCGTTCGTAGAACCGGATATTGGCAGCCGTGTTGAATACTGATACCGGGGACTCGTCGTCTTCAGGCCAAGGTTCGCTGAAAGCTGCGTCGACGGCCATCTTGTCACTGATATCGACTTGTATAAATTTCACGTCCTTTGCCTTTCCTTCGAGGAGATCCAGGCGTTTTGGAGGTCGAATGTCGAGTATTCTGATACGCTTCGGGTCTTCTCCGCGTCTGAGCAGCTGAAGGACGATCCATCCGCCAAGGAATCCCGCCTACAGCATTATTAGTGCATTTTGAGGGAAGAAACGGGCGACGTACTCCACCAATGACTATATACCTCCTCCCGGTCTTTGGTGGTAGCTGGTCGTCTATCGACGGTGCAGCGAGCTCGCACTCCGAAGCCATCCTCTCCACATCCTTCGGCGACCAGCGATTAGGCGAAAATTGTGCTGCACGCGCTGGAATAGCCTTAAGCTTCCTGTCGTTGTCGCGGATGTAGGCCAGGATTAGAAGGAATGAAAGGAAGCCTAGAGTCGCCCATTGCACAGGGGACATCATCACACGCGACGAGACTGGAATTCCTCTGTCAGCGACGCCGGCTACGGATACGAGTTGCGAACATACCTTTGCTGGGATGTGGACGAGGTAGAGGTGCATGTACGTCACTCGATTTGGAAGTTTGGACGTAATCCCACCTTGGCTTCTTACCACCACGTCGTTGCTACTGAATTCCTTTTCCGCTTTGTCTTTCGGAAAGTCGGAAAGCTATTCAGACCGAATAATGTTCTAAATTACATCGACATTTTTCGAAGGAACGACTCTACGCGTGTCTGTTGAACCTACCGTCAATGAAATCGGTATCACGGATGCGGGAAGGAACCCAAGGAGGGCGAAACATGTAAATATTGTAAGATGCTGTTGGCCTCTGCGCGAGTCTCATATCACCCCGACATATAGAGTCTCTGCGAGACGTCAATATCGATAAAGGTGTCATGAGTCGCGCCGTTGTTGGTCGTCGTCGTCGTATGTGGACATCTTACACCCGCCGATTAGGTATCTTATTTTGTTCGTGATCCTGACCAATCTTGTTGAGGTGCCCGGTCATTCTGCTGTGTAACTCCTTTAGCTACTTCTCGCCAATGGCATCTTGTCATTCCAGCATTTGACCTGTGAATTTATGATCGTGTCTGCTTCTATGGCTGTCGCAGTCTATTCTCCCAACATTGGACCGCAATTCTGGTCTCCTAGTTTCCAAGTAACGATTAAATTGACGTGAACAGATATGGATGGAATCCGATACTACGTTGCGCAACACCCTGCCACCGGATGCTTACCGAGTGCTACTAACAACGTCTGAAAGAGTTCGGGGTTCACGCTCATGGGGTATGTGTATTATCTTGCCTACCTTTCTGATAGATGTGGTAGTTCCAGGGTGAAATTTCCCATCGTATACGGCTGTACTGCGGGATGTCATCTCTGTATAACTTGCGACAACCGATGCCCTTGTCACGAATTGGAATATTCAGTATCCGTTAGTGCAACAATTGCGGGAGCCACTGATATTCAATTCTGCACCGAAATCTGCCAAACAGGACTCATGCCATGACGGAACAAGCTCAAGTTGGCTGAGATCTCACCAGGAGGGTTACCTTGATTCTCTTCCCTGTCGTGATTGTCTCGCGGTTCGCATAGCCACTCTTCGTACAATACGGGGCTTTCTCCGGTATTAGTGTTGAAACTGTCAATGGCTCATTGAATCGTGGAACACATTCGGTACGTAAGGATCCCGTTCTGACTTCATACCGACGATTATCTTCACAGCAGCCAGCCAGGGTGTCCAGTACTGTTTATAAAGAGAGTGTTGGTATATGCTATTCTCATAACCCACTACCTCCTTGTCCTTGCTTCCCCCATGGCGACTCAGACTGACATTCCGTCATATCTTCCCGACGACTACAAGGCTGCCATATTTCAACTGCTCGACGCCGAGCTGAACTCCGAAATTCTCTACGCGCTATTGTATGGTGAGCATCGACATTCGTTGTCTCGATACATAGACGTTGAATGATATCAGGCATATACACCGGCATCCTCGCTGTCACATTGTGGAATATATGTGAGCCAGGAGCATTTCCACTACGACACCCGAGCTGATATAAATGGCACAGCCATCAACAAATGTTGGCCCATCCGACGAGCCTTGGTGGTCATTATCATTCTCCTCCATGCTCTGATTACTATCACTTTTGCTGGCAACTGGTCATGGATACACCTGTCATTCATCAAAGACGGGCAAAATTTGTGGACTGTATATTGGAACCTTGAACACAGTACCCCAGCAGCCTATTGGGTGATGGCTATCACAGCATCCATCAGTACCATTCTCGCGGACTTATATATGGTGTGTGCGATTCCGCTGGGGATTATACACATCAGCTCACCGTCGTTTTGACTGTAGATTTGGTGCTGCTGGATGGTTTGGGGGCAGCGCTGGCTTGTTGTTCTGTTTCCAATATTTTCCCTAGTTTCTGCAATTGGTATGGTGTCTGCTCCCATCTACTCTCTTCATGCTCATAGTAATACCCAACCTTTTATGTAGTATCAAAAGCCATGGAAGAATATTATGGCTACATCAGTGCACCCACACGGCCCTCCACATCCACGGGCGTATCCCTTATGCTCTATATATCCTTCAACCTGGCGACAACATTATACTGCACCTTGCTTATCATATACCGCATCTTGGCTGTTGCCGGTGTTAGGCGTGGAGCAGTGGGTCGACTGGGAGTGTACCGCCGTTTTATTGAAGTACTGGTGGAATCCTCAGCTCTCTATTCAATATCTGTGATCCTAGATCTGGCTTTTACTATCCGCGATAATGTCGGAATGTATTACCTTGCTGTCATAGCTGGCATTGCAAAGGTGCGTCCACGACCCTCGACTCCCTTATCATTGATCAAACACATTACGTAGGGAGTCGCTCCCACACTCCTCGTTGGTCGGGCGGCAGCGGGACATACGCGCCCCAGAGACGACAGCGATGGAAGTACAGTGTCGTCGCTTCATTTCCACAGGTCTTCAGCACACAGCACGACGAGTTCTGAACCTGAAGAATCCACCGTTCAGAGTGCAGTCCTTGCAATGGACATTGAGGCTCAACCGGAGCGGCAAGTTGCATCCGTTGAACAAGGCACAATGGCGAACATGACGAGTCGGGCTGACATTTCGGACTAAATTTACACCGTCGGTTTTTTCGTCAGAGTATCTTTTTGAATCATCGTCGTATTCCCCTTAGTTTATCTTTCAACCGGTTGTAGAATTGTATCTAAACCTCTGTAATCTCCCTTTCCGAGTCGCGTCTCTATGCAGTGCATGGTACTAGAGAAAATACGAAGCAGGACCTCGTCATAATTATAATACCGATACCCCCTTTTGTTGACTCCGATTCATCAACCACAAGTATCTACGAAAACGCGGTAGATGTACAGGACACCAGGCTTCAGGTTCCCTCCTTCCCTCTTGTTACGGTCCCTCTGCTCTTTTGTAATTTCTCCCGGCGTTTCGGCGTGTAGTGTGGAGTCCAGTGACGGACGTGTACGATATTTTTGCGCCCCGTGTTGAACCTAATTGAAGTGTTTCAGAGTCTGTGGTTGGCCAATGCTGTAGGATGTTTCGCGAGAATGTCATTCGTATGTGTCGTGATGGTTGTACTCTGGCGGTGGGTATGCGACGACCAAGGACCCATCTCATCTCATGCCATTTTGAAAGAAAAAGTAGGCGGGCAAGCGGAAAGGCCCGCTACCTTGGTCCATCGTTATGTCTGGGATTCTGGATCTTTTCAATAACTCTTGGCCGTTGATAGAATCCTCCCACGGGATATAAGCGCATATGATGAACCAAATCAGCGAATACCATGTTCATCTTGATTCGTTATAGATCAATGACAGCCAATTATCGCTAAACAAAATAACGAGTCCATTTTGCAGCAGCGTGTTCCAACCCGGGGTGACAGATTCATGGATACTCAAATGGTCTGCTCGGTACGACGTCAAAGAGTCTAGAGCCTTGAGGCGATCCAAAGTAGCGACTACACTCGTTCCTGAATACAAAGGTTGCGTGTTGTTTTGAGTAGAAAATGACAGAGATACCACAGTAAGGGTGAACGCAACCGAAAGGAGAACAATCATAGACCGAGACTAGTAAACGTAGCCAGAGCAGTCTTCATACGACCGACGAATTCGTAGAATCATTCTTGCGTTTGTTACAAGTTTGTTCTGTGATAAAGAGGACGCGTCCGCGATGCACAATTTTATGAAGAAGGTGTAAACAAGTGCTTTCGTTTATCGTGATGGACTGACCCTTATCGAAGATAACAGAAAGAAGGGATGTCAGAGTTTGCGGCGATGTGCCTTGCTCCTTCTCGACCTCCGTGACTTGGGATATCTTTTTCTCAAACTGCGGCACCACGACTTGGCTTTCATGTTTGGGATGGAACACCCAGGCGTGCACTTCGAGGACCACGTCCAGCAACATCACGCTAAGTTCTGTGGTGTACGTCGACTGTATAAGTATACATGCACGTCAAATCCATGACAGACCTGGAGAGAAGGCGACATCCCATACAGATTATATTCTTCAAAAAAATGGGGGGCTTGACTACGGTGGTCAAACAATGAAACCTTTGTCTGATAAATTCTGTCAGAGAATGTCGCGGTGTTGCTGGCTGAGCCTGGACGATCCGTCTCAAGAGGAGGAGGAGAAGATGGAAAACGTGTCACTTGCATTGTGGGCCTTTACTTGATTCGACGTCGGTGTCGCCGTTGTCGTCGTCTTTGTCGATGTGTTTTACGGCGTAGACATGATGAAAGAGAAATGCCGGCGATGCCGGTCGTCCCGGACCTTCCTATTTAGGTCAACCCAACCAAGCTCGGCCGTGCCGCCCCCCAATTCTTTAATTCTTTTCTCCTCCAGTTGCAATCGACTCGCTCGTTTCGCAGAACATTGCCATTCTTTCTTGCAACTGGATAAGGTCTAAGCATGCCATCTCCCTCGATTGACTCCGGCTGGGTCTGGCCGTTATAGCCAAGCAACGTACCACACATTTTCCTCCATTGCTCTTATTCTCCAAGATAGCCTTTTGGCGGCGAAGGATGAACGTTGGATGGGTTGAAAATCATTGCGGAGACTTGTCTTGCGTCCTTGATGCATCCTTTTGTTGCCTAGAGTACTGTCAATGCCCACGTGTACCTTCGGGAACACTAGAAAGACACTCGCAGGGCTGAGCTGCTACTAATCTTTGATGAACCTTTCCATAGCCGGACGCCAACGTCGACTGCCCCACCCTGCTGTGTTGCACCCTTGGTCTATCTGCCCTTCTGCGTCGCCCGTGGCCTGAGTGGTTCCATGCACGAGTGCTCAGTGTACACTATTTCTCGGGCGATCATTGTCTACCGCACAGAATGTCAATAATACACATTGCATTCGCATATTACACTGGCGGCAGCAGCAGTCGTGGTCCGGGTAGGAGGAATGGACGAGGTACATCTCTGGATGGCTGGATGGATGCTTGCATCTGAGTCCTTCAGCGTGCGTTGTGGCGCGTGCGTAGGCGTCCTCGACCGACCTCTAGATTGGGCTGGACGTCCGTGGCAAAACTCAATTCATTTGGTTAACTGGATTGTTAAAACATCAATTTCTTCGGAGTTTTATTTCTTTAATTTTATCTATGTACGTCCAAATTCGTTGCGTCCAAGTTCTTTATCTCAGGCCGAGTTTTTAGGATGGCTACAAATGTTTATCTACTCAGAGAGTCCCTCCACTGCTTAGTGCTTAGTCGAGACATTTTCTGTAGATGTGAAATGAAATCTAGACGGGGACAAGCCAAACCAGTCTTTCAATTTAAGACGCTCGGGTGTATCAAATGCTACTAAGCTGTGTAATGACGCAAGGTGAGTCCTTCCGTGAGGACTGAAAACCACTGGAAAGTACATCCGGGTTAGAAGCAATCGCACAAAACCAATCGAAGCCTAACATAACATCATGCTTTACTCCATCACTTCGAGATCCACCGGGTGTACGGCTTCCACCTCTTCTCCACACTTTCCCGAAGACGCCTCCAAGCTCCGCCATCCTTCCTCCCAAGGAACAAGCAGCGTCAACTTTGATCCCACAGAAGTCGTCCTCTTTATCACTCGCAATGGCAGAATCAAGGCTAGCAAGGTCGACGGACTCGACGAACATACTTTCCAGATGAGCCTTGGTGCGTTCCAAGACAAGGGTACACGCGACAACACCAATCAGAGTGTAACTGCCCCGAAAACTTTGGTATCTGCAGCTTTCTGCGTCGACACGGCCTTGTCGACACCAACAGAGCCTGGTATGAGTCGCTCGTACACACAAGTGATGCCTCCGCCGTGTTTCGTAGCTTCCCAGATTGTAGCTGCGCGCCTCTTGACGACAGTGCACGACAGCATGGCCAGAGTGCTCAAGTCGCCCGCGCTGGCGCTGAACCAAGGAAGGTGAGTGCGAAGTCGGTACATTGTGAGCAATCGATATAATCAACGATGTTTGGTCTATTGAATCATAGTCAGACCAAACTAAAATTCATAATCAAGATCACAAACCTGGGTTGAAGACACAAATCTCTTCAAGTCTGACTCACGCTCGCTGCTCAGGTCCTTTTCCCTCAAATAGCAAGGAAACAGTATCGGTAGGCGTTTAAAAGGCGGCGTGTGAGGTAGAGGAACTCGAATAAGTAGGCGAGCAGGAGTATAAACGTGGGGGAAAGGTGAGGAAAGGAGCCTTCTCCGTCGAGGACTACAAGTTCGGTGTAGACGTCGTCGTAGGTTGGGGGTAAGCCGGGATCAGCGATGCAGAAGGCTTGCCCGCCAAGCGTGGATGATTCGATGAGACGTTCATAGAGAAGATGCGCCAGTGCGCAAATTTCGGCATATGTGAACGACGAGAAGATGTTCTGTATCCACGTAGGTTGCTTTTCCGGACGAGATATGCCCCGCAAAGTATATCTCCACCAGCACCGAAAATATCATTCCCCGGCCTCAAGCACCCTGTTCGAAGGCCATCCGCGTCGTTGGCTCTACGCACGAGTACTTCTGCCTGTCGTTTCGTGTATCCGTAATTCGAGAAGAAGTCTTTGTGCGCTTGGGAATAAACTCGTCGTCGTCATTGATGACTTGTACAAAATGCTTGGGCTCTTCCTGCCACGGCCAGAGCAGGAAACAGGAGGTATGCACTGAAACGGAGCCGGAGGAGGTATGCACGAGAACGGATGCGCCGACTTTCCGACACGCGTTGATAATATTTTCGGCTCCTTGGATATTGACCTTCGCTGATAATGGGATGAAGGAAGCATGTCGCTCGTAGAACCGGATATTAGCGGCCGTGTTAAATACTGATATCAGGGACTCATCGTTGTCAGGCCAAGGTTCGCTGAAAGCCGCGTCGACGGCCATCTTGTCGCTGATATCGACTTGTATGAATTTCACGTCCTTTGCCTTTCCTTCAAGGAGATCCAGACGTTTTGGAGGACGAATGTCGAGTATTCTGATACGCCTGGGGTCTTCTCCGTATCTGAGCAGCTGAAGGACAATCCACCCACCAAGGAATCCTGCCTACAGCCTGTTCAGTGCATTTCAGGGAAATAAATGGACGACGTACTCCACCAACGACTATATACATCCTCCCGGTCTTTGGCGGTAGCTGGTCGTCTATCGACGGTGCAGCGAGCTCGCACTCCGAAGCCATCCTCTCCACATCCTTCGGTGACAAGCGATCAGGCGAAAATTGAGCTGCACGCGCTGGAATAGCCTTGAGATTCCTGTCGTTGTCGTGGATGTAGGCCAGGATTAGAAGGAAAGAAAGGAGGCCTAGAGTTGTCCAATGAACAGGGGACATCATCGCATGCGACGAGGCTGGAATTCTCGTGTCGGGAATGCCAGTTACGGATACGAGTTGCGACCATGCCTTTGCTGGGGAATGGACAAGGTAGAGGTGCATTAACTCAATTTGGAAATTTGGACGTAATCTCACCTTGGCTTCTTACTATAACCGCGTGTCTGTAAACGCCAACATGAAAACATCTAGGAACACGTTTGAATCTCCGTTGGCCTCTGTGTGATTCCCATTATAACCCGACATATAGAGGGTCTCTACGGGACGCCAATATCGATAAAGGTGTCACGGGTTGCGCCATCACCGTGGTCGTCTTATATGTGGTTGCCATGTGTGCACTGTCGAGCAGGCATCTCACCTGGGCCCTTGTTCGTGATCATGACCAGTCCTTTTGAGGTGCCCGGTCATTATTCTTCATCACTTGATGCTGCTCCTCGCCAATAACGTCGTGCCATGCCGGCATTGACCGGTCGACCTCTGAATCAACGTTGGTGTCTGCTTTTATGACTTCAGCAGTCTATTCTCTCAGCATTAGGCCGCGTTTCCATTCCCTAAGCAACGATTAATAAACACCTATCAACGCGAACGGAGATGAATGGGATTTCAATACGTTGCGCAATCCCCTGCCTTCAAAGGTTTACCGAGTACTACTAACCGCGTCCTGCTAACAGCATCTGGAAGAGATCTGGGTTCCAGCTCATCATGGGGTATGTGGTGTTTTATCTTTACTACCTTTCTGATACATGTGTTAGTTCCAGGGTGAACTCTCACATCGTATACGGCTGTATTGTGGGACATCATATTTGTGTAACCTGTCAGTTGATGCCCTTGCAGCCAAAATTTTCTCCGGACTCAAATATACACGATCTGTCAGTGTAATGATTGTAGCAGCTACCAAAATCTGCCATGATGGAACAAGCTTAAGTTTGCAGGCATGCCGAAATCTCTGATCTCACCAGGATGGTTATCATTGTCTTCCTTGTCACGATTTTCCTAATCCAGCAGAACATATCTCTGACAGTTCGTATGGCTACTCTTCGTACAGAACGAGACTTTCTCCGGCAATATTGAACTCCAGTCACGCCTCTGTTGCGATTTGTGTTGAAACTAGAGTCAACGGCTCATTAACTCGTCGAACACAGCCAGTACGTAAGAATCCCGTTCCGACTTAATACGAATAATTATCTTCGCAGCAGCCGGTGAATGTGTCAGTGCTGTTTATAACAAGAGGGTTAGTGTATTTTATTCTCATAACTCACCACATCGTTGTCCTTGCTTCACCCATGGCGACTCAGACTGACATTCCGTCAGATCTTACCGACGACTTCAAAGTTTTATTGTTTCGATTTCTCGACGCTCAGCTGAACTCCACGATTCTCTACGCGCTACTGTATGGTAGGCATCGACATTCAGTGTCTCGACATGTAGATATTGACTGATGTCAGGCATATACACCGGCATTCTCGTTGTCACGTTATGGAATATGTGTGAGCCAGGAGCATTTCCACTATGACACTCAAGCTAAAATAAATGGCACAGTCATCAACAAATGTTGGCCCATCCGACGAGCCGTGGTCATCATTATCATTCTCCTTCATGCTGTGATTACTATCAGTTTTGCTGGCAACTGGTCATGGTTACGCTTCGCATTCATCGAAAATGGGCAAAATTTTTGGACCGTATATTTGATCTTCAATAAGGGTGTCGATGCACCCACTTGGGTGATGGATATCGCAGCGTCCATCAGTACCATCCTCGCGGACTTATATATGGTGTGTGATTACGCTGGGGATCATCCACATCAGCTCACCGTCGTTTCGACTCTAGATTTGGTGCTGCTGGATGGTTTGGGGGCAGCGCTGGCCTGCTGTTCTGCTTCCAACATTTTCCCTGGTTGCCGCAATTGGTATGTTGTCTGCTCCCATCTACGCTTTCATGCTCATAGTAATACCCAACCTTTTATGTAGTATCAAAAATCATGGCAGTATATTATAGCTACGTCAATGCAATCCAAACCTTGGACGTATTGGGTATGCTCTATATATCCTTCATCCTGGCGACGACATTATATTGCACATTGCTCATCATATACCGCGTTGTGGCTGTTGCCGGTGTTAGGCGTGGGGCAGTGGGACGACTCAGAGTTTATCATCGTTTTATTCAAGTACTGGTGGAATCCTCAGCTCTCTATTCAATATCTCTGATCCTAGATTTGGCTTTCAGTACTCGCCATGATAGCAAACAGGTGTACTTTGATACCATAGCTGGCATTGCAAAGGTGTGTCCTCCATGACCCTAGACTCCTTTGCCATCATTGATCAAACACCTTATGTAGGGAGTTGCACCCACGCTCCTCATTGGTCGGGCAGCGGCAGGACATACGCTCCCCAGAGAAGACAGTGAAGGAAATACAGTGTCGTCGCTTCAGTTCCGAACGCCTTCAGAACATGGCACGACAAGTTCTCAACTTGACGACTCTACCGTTCAGAGTTCAGTCCTTGCAATGGACATTGAGGCTCAACCGGAGCGGCAAGTCGTATCCGTTGAACAAGACATAATGGTGTCGACGAGTCAAGCTGACATTGTGGACTAAATCTAGACCGTTGCTCTTTTGTCAGAGTATCTCTTTGGATGATCATCGTACTCCCTACGTTATGTCTCGACCGGTTGTGGGTAGTATCTACCTCTGTTGTAACCTCCTCTTTGTGTCTGTACGCTATGCATGGTATTCAAGAAAATACGAAGGAGCACATCGTCATAATCGCAATACATGAGCCAAGGGAAATACTAGGCGTCAAGGGGGTGGGAGAAATGAGATACTTAACGCACATAGTGATACACATGACGTACATTTTCACCAGGTGCCATGTCCGACCCTTTCACTTCGAGAACTACAGCTCAAGCATGCAATCCAACTTAAATAATGATGGCATGGAACTGTTTCTGGTTGCATCCACTGGGAAAGGAAAATGCTTGTGCGCGATGTCATGGTGATCCAGGTTTGGACGCGCGCGGCCATGATCACTATGGTTTTCAATGACTGCTCATCGACCGTGGCTCGTGGCTCAAATTTGGCACCAGGCTCACCGGTTGGAATCTCTTGCCACGAAACACGGGCCGCGTCACAACTCCAGCCTTTCCGTGCTCGTATGCACTTAGGTATCACACTTGAGCACTACGTACATAATATCAAATGCCTATTTCCGAATCCCATTTTCGTGGTACCGAGTCGCTCAAACAATAGAGTTTCTCGTTTGGGAAAACTCCGTTTCATCACAATCACGGATTCAGCATAATACAAACTTTGCTACATAGGCGGTTGTGGGTCCCAAAAGGCCAACTGGTGGTCCAAAAACAATGGGCTCCACTGCTCGACCCGCACCTCCAAATTGTCCCCGACGAGAGCTCGGATATCAGCTTTTATATCACCATCACCATAAAGGGCCCCCGTCTGAAGAAACTGTACTTCAATGACTTTCAGGAGTCCTGCTTTACAGCGAGAATGAATTATATCGAGTAGGGCATGCCACTCCGTCTTCATATTACGGGAATACCGATACCCAAAGCAGAGCACGAGATGCCGCACATTAGGTAGGATCAAGGAAGAGTCAAAGGCATTGGGAACATTGTACCATACCGAACCGAATTCGAATTTGAGATGAGAGATCGTGGAGCATGCTTCAGAAGAGAAGATGTCGCTGATCGAGGCCGATGTTTCAAACTCCAGTATTGCCATGCCAATACTGAAGCTCTCGAGATGACATCCAGATCGGTGGAAGAAGACGGGAATGCTGGACAACGATTCCCGTGAACCTCCAGCAATGGTCAGACTTTGGAGCATCGGTGCCATTAGGAACTTAAGGATATCTAAATCCTGTACGAAGAGCTGGTAGAGCTCCGCCATAACCACCGGTTCCTTCATTGAGGCCGTTGACACCTCGCTAGAAAGGTGACATGTTCGAAGCTTGGGTAGCTGGGAAAGAAGCTGGAAATCTTTAAAACGAGTGATATGTCCCGAATAATGAGTTATCGTGGGCGGTAACTTTATTTGATAGATCCCTTGGCTTGAAAGGGTTGCTTGCCATAGTTGTGGGGCATCCAAGAAGATGTCTGAGGAATAATCAGAATCGTCGTCATCTAGGATATCTATATCGATCGTCTGCAGGATGGGAAGATGGGATATCGATTCCAAGTGGTGCGCATGATGCATCGCGATGTTGATGCGCACATTCTTCCACCGATAGCATGATTTAACGAGTAAGGACATGGACATGATTTCGCCTTCTTCTGTGAAATCGGCGCCTTTACAAATGACCACCAGACTGAGAGGGTGTTCACCTGTGTGCTTGAGATAGGTCTGCAATATCTCGCAAGCGTGCTTGGATAAAGGGGATGTCACTGAGACATACCGAGCCCAGGACGCTGGTGAGGTGAGTAATGTATCTCTCCAAAGCCCACAGACGCGACCTAGGATCCAAAGAGGCCCTGTGACGTTCAGACTATCACGTTCGAAGTCGTCGTCATCGTCTTCATCCTGATGATCCTGCCACCAAAAGTCGCAAATAGAATGGAAGATTTCAATGAGAATATCTCGGGGAAGACGACGGATCGGGGCATAGATCGATACGCGATTTTTCAGTTGTTTCCGATACAACTCGATTTCTTGAAGCTGAGCATCATACCAAGTTCGCAGCCGTTTTAGCTTCGTAATTTCGGCATCGATCAAGGCACGGTCAGCATCGAGCAATGGCCGTGATCCGCGCAGAAGCTGCGAAACAAGGTCGTCTGAGCTTTGAATAGCATTGAGAAATTGTGGTACATGTGGCTCAGGAGGAAGCAGATTGACGAAGCCGCAGTTGCTGCAGGTGAGGCACGACATGGAGTTGTAGTCACTGGTCCTGCGGAAAGTGGCCTAAGAAATTGTAAGAAAGATGGACTACTATCGCTACAGCTAGAACGAAGTCAACCTTGCAGGCTGCGTTATAGTAGCATAACTCGTACCTATGTATAAAGAACGAGGCTGATGTTGGAAGAGCGCACGTGGCACCATCGACAATGCCGGCCTTGCCGGGCCGCATCAGTTCAAAACATTCTCTTATCCAATGTCTATCCCTCTCAACTTGCGGTCCGCTCGCATAAATGGAGGGGCATAGGACGCAAAGCAGATTTCCGGTAAGTACTCTGTTCTCCGTGTTATGCTTGCCATACTTAAAGTTTATCTAGATACGCTACCATGGCTGGATAATGGGCACTGCCCATATCACCGTGGTGGAAAACATATTTTCATCGTGTCAGGATCTACATATTACACCCAATTTCCCTCCATGAATATTGACGGCCATGAATCGCCTTCAAACGATCGTACCGGAGGAAACTCGGAATTTCTGAGGGCCAGTAAACATCCACAAGGTCGCGAGGGGAGAGCACGCGGAAAACGGTATAAGATAGCCATCGTGACAGAAGCCTTTCTTCACAATGTTTCTCATTTTTACACTGTGGCTGCTACTGAGCTTAGGCCGTGCTTTTTGCCAAGAACGGTAAGAAACATCTTCCCGATCGTTACTGGTCAGCCTCTTCTTATGATCAGAACAGCGTACGCGGACCTACTACTTTCAATGTACCCATCAGTATTACTGAGAGCGGCTATCGAACTATCGCTGTTTCGTGAGCTTTCACTGATATGGGAAATCGACCTGAATTCATTGTATTTCAGACTGGGTACACCTCCCCGAGAGTTCAATCTCTGGCTTGACACAGGCTCAGATCCTACATGGGTCCTGAGCCAGTCGTGTATAGAATTGTGCTCGATTTCAGATGCTAACCGCACGGCTTATCTGCCAGCTGAATCTTCAACCCATAATGACACGGGAGACACACTCTACGTTGATTATCTCGGGGGTGCCGTCGCTGGGTGCGTTTCTCTTTGGATGATTAGCGTTATCGTTATGCTTACTTGGGACACAGCACGGTCTTCACTGATGCATTGTCTATAGCGAACACTTCGACGGGAGTCTCCACACGAGTCCTACTCGCCGCCTTCTCCACTTGGGCTTGGCTTGATGCAGACGGAATGCTTGGCTTGGCTTTCCCTCGCATAGAGTACGTGTGTCATTTACCCGAGACGACGTTTACTCACAGCGGTGAAGTGAGCCCGTCCATGCCTCCCTCCTCGAGAGTCTTTTTCACCCTGAGATCCTCGAGGCGCACGAATTCGCTATTTATGCCGGACAAGACCTGTCGCCAAACAACGGTGTCATCCAATTTGGCGGCCACTCCACGGAGTACAACAGTACGGACGTGACCTATTTTAACATCCAGCGATACACCAACGACAATAACGCGATTATCTATTGGACCACCTACATCAACCGCGTCGACTTCATTCTGAATACGAACGGGAGCACGCACAGTAACACCGTATCAGTGGAGGACTTTGCGGTTTGGGATACTGGGTCGTCGCATATAACGGTGCCAGAGATGTACATTGAAGACATCTACTCAAGCATCGGTATGAATTACACGTTTATCAAAGAGGGTGGTCGCCCACTTTGCGAAGATCTTCGCAAACTGGACTTCAATATGACCTTGATCCTTCCGGAGGGTACGATCGCTGTCCGCCCTGCAGACCTGATTATTCCGGGGTATACGGAGGAGCAGTACTGTTGGCCCATGTTCGAGCCGTAAGCGGATCCCTTCGTTCCGTGTGGTTCTCTGATTCTGATGTTGGGCTTCTTAGGTCTTCTGGTGGTAGATGGATCGTCGGTATGGATCTTATTCGCAATTTTTATACGGTGTGGGATCTGGGTGGTTGGGACATACGGTCGGACGAGCTGCAGCCGCGGCTTGGTTTTGCGGAATTAAAGGCTGAGTATCATCCATAAGGATAGGATCTGATTGAACTGTTCTCACAGTTAAATCGACGCATAAACATGGACTTTTTCCCGAAGAATACTGGTCCCGCATGGCACCCAAATCACCTTGAATTTCAACGAGCTGTTTAGATATCCAGTGCCATGACCCTTGGGCGATCCAAAGAATCGTCCGGAAGAGACTTGTGCTGTGCTGTGTCACTCACAACTGCCGTTTGTGAAGATGACAATGAGCTTTTCCCCATTGGAACCCTTTCTTTCTTCGGGTGTCCGCATCCGAGGAAGATGCAACACCTTTTTCCGTGAAATAGGAAACACTTCTCTTGCGTGTTGACTAATTGCCTAGATTCTTCTCAAACACCTTGACTGTGCTCTGTTAGGTATGAGGTGCATGGATCGCTTGCGACGTGCAGACGCCGGTAGAAGGTGATCAATTTGTGTTCTTCACTCTGACTCTTTTTTTCATAATCTCATCTCATGTCTAATGGACATAGATCTATATTTCTTAGTCGAGCTCCGAATACTCACGCGCTCAAATACAGATTTCGTGCACCATTGAATGTGACCAGAGCGGCGCCTCCTTATCTTTTGCCGCCTGGAAAACGTGTTCGTATTCCTAGACGAATCATTGGCTTATACCACGGCACCACGTCCCTATCTCTCAAGCGCGTGTAGTCGGTGGTGCCCCGTACCCAGGACATTATGAGAAACGTACTATCTATCTGTATGTCGCCGAGTTTCGCGCGGCCTCGAATCCACCAATACACATGAAGAAAGATCAGAACAAACCACCTACGTGTATTGAACTCTATTGTTTTCTTTGATTTCTGATGAACCTGATCCAATCCATAACGCTGTTTGGGCGACGATAGGCGTTTGGGAACCCTGATAACGAACAGACACCTGAATAACCTTTTACGCACAGGTGTGTATAGGAATTTGGCTCCTTCGCGTATACTAGTCTAGGAACTTGAACCATTGCCACTCCCCATTGAATCTACACGTACCTTCGTACTGCATGTTTAGTGATCGAGAATATATTGAGCCACCCGATACCAGAGGCTCTCATCCATGAATCATCTTTTGTCACAAAGATTGTATACTTTTCGTGCGACATGTATCGTATTTTAGTTTTGATACTACACGAGATTGTTCATGTGTGGTATCAGCCGAGGAATTGTCCAAAGGGACTCGTCTCTCAAACGGCAATCATGATGGGACAACACGCGTTTATCGCAGTATTCCCTGCTTCAACTATCACGCAAGCCTCGGGACTGGGCGTTTTCGTCCCAGCTTAGAAATATATTCACATATACTTCGTAGCCCAAAATACAAACCAACCTTCCACCTCCTTCAACACCACACCTATTCCAAAGACTGTTCCTCATCCCCCTGCCCACTTCCATACCCCCCAACAAAATACCCCTCCAGCCCCTCAACTCCACTCCCCCCTCTGCTCCCCGGCGGCTGCGGCCACTCCTCCAACACCCTCTGCTCCCCCGTCAACGTAAAGTTAACCATCGCCAGCGGGGCTGTATCAATCACCACCGCATAATCCCCCGGATACAACACTCTGTTTCCCTGCTCATCATACCGTGCCAGAGACCCAAGCGTCAGGTTCAACCGAGCGGTATCCGCCGCGCCGCCAGCTATATTGAACAGACGCTGGTACGCGACGAGGGATTTCTTAGGGTATGGTGTCGGGCCGAAAGAGCCGGTTAGGAAGGCGAGGGTCACGTAGTCAGAAGCTGTAGTGCCTGTATTGCTAACTGTGACGGTGAAGGGTGAGGAGAGGAAGGAGCAGCGGTCGAGGTATTTCTCCGTGCAGTTGGATGTCAGGGCCGCGATGTCGTAGCTCTGCATCACAGGGGAGGTGATCGAGGCGCTGAAGTTGGTGTAGTGGAGTCCGGTGCCGAATTCGTAGATCGGGGTGCCGTTGTACCACTTGTATGTTCTTCCTGGACTGTGCGGCCCTGGCCGGAGAGACATGTCGGTCATTGGGACCTCGTTGATGTAGGAGGCGGGGTATTGTGTGGTTGGGAGCCGGCCTGCTGGTGCTGCTTTGCCGGTGATGATGTCTATGAGCGCGACACCACCATCCTGGCCGGGGAAGCCTCCCCATATGAGTGCTGAGATGTTTGGGTTGTTTTTTATCGGCGACGAGTCGATTTGACCACCGCCCATCTGCAGTACAATCATTGGTTTGCCGTAACTCGCTAGCTGTTCGATCATGTCGAGCTGGGCGCCTGTCCAGGAGATGGAGACGCGATCCATGCCCTCTGACTCTACAGAGTCATCGATGCCGTCTGCGAAGATTATGATGTCAGACTTGCTGGCGGCGGTCCAGACGGGAAGCCTGTTGTCGGTTGTTGGGTCTCCTTGACCGCCAACGCCCTGGGCGTAATTGATGGGCACGCCGAGCTGCTGAGCGGCGTACAGAGGGCTATGAAGGTATGGAGCTTGGCCAAAGTAGTTTCCCTGCATCTGCTGGGTTGCGTTGGCCCAGCTCCCGATGAGCGCGATGGAGGAGATATTTTGGACAGACAGCGGAAGCAGGCCGTCGTTCTTGAGTAAAACAATGCCTTCAACTGCTGCTTTGTAGGCCAGTTTTTGTGCCTCGGGCGTTGAAACGTCGTTGAAGCTTAGCTGCCGATATGGTTGCTCCTCTGGAGGATCGAAATAACCAAGACGAACAAGTGCGGAGTACTGTCGTATCAATGCTTGATCAAGCGTTGACTCGTTGAACAGACCTTGCTCGAATGCCGCTGGGAGGTAAGTCGGGTAATAAGTACCGCAGTCCAGATCTGTACCGGCTATTAATGCGGCTGCCACGGCTTCTTCTCTGGTCGCGGTATACTCATGTGGTATGTAGATGTTCTGCACAGCGTCGCAATCGCTGGTCACGTATTGCTGCTCGTTGGTCCAGCCCCAATGCTCCCGAAGAATTGTTTGGAGCAAGTATGGATCTGCGCAAGTTGGCACACCGTTCACGGCATCTGAGGATGTCAGCGCGAGACAGTGATATAACAAAAGGTTCACTGACTGTATGAGCACATGAAGGAACCGACATTGGAGTCTCGGGCGCAGCTCTGGAAAGGCGGCATATAGTATTCGGCCAGATCTTGGGATGAGATCTGGGCGTCGAATTGGTATCTGAAGTTCCCATTCCAATTTTCCATGTCGTAGCCTGCATTACAGTCAGTCTGACACTTTGAAAGATGAAAAATATAGCTGACCTGCGAAATGTTTGCAGGTGGCCACAACACGTTTGTACTTGGGATCGTAGCCCCCTTGCAAGCCGTCTATCAAAGCATGCACGTACGAAGAAAGATGATAAGGGTCTTCACCCGGTGTTTCTATTTCTTCATCAGACATTCACAGATCCACAAGCTGGAACAATATCAAGACTCACCCTGTCCCCGTCCCCATCGTGGGTCCTTGAAAGGATTGATATTCGGCGTCCAAAAATCCAATCCAGCCCTACCAGCATTGTTAAACACCCTAGCTTCCGTACTGACAACGGTACCAACATCTCTGATCAGCTGATCATTGAACGCCGCGCCCATGGTGATGGGCTGCGGAAACGAAGTAGCATAACTGTAGTCCCCGGAGCCAGTGAACTGCACTCCTGGAGAATTGGCAACGCCGTGCAAGGCCTCGTTCCACCATTGGTATGGCGGGAGACCAATACGGGGGACGCCAGGGCTGCTGTTGCCGGTGTTGTTGAGTTTTTCTGCGATGGTGAAGAGTGATATTAACGCGGTTGCTCTGTCGAGGGGTGCTGATAGCGCGTTAGAGCAGTGGTCATGGATGGTGAAGTCCTGCAATACTCACATGCTGATGTATTGCAAACATTATTATTCTTCAACACTCCATTGGTGCAGTCGGGAAATGCCGCTCTTGCTGTCATTACTAGGAGCAGGGCTGCGACCGTAAAAGTGATAGACATCTTGGTTGCTACAGCAAGGATTACTTGGAGCGATCCTTCAGCCACTTGACTCGAACCAGTCTGATGAGGCCGTGTAGTTCCTATGGAGGGGATGAAGGAACGACCAGGTAGACTGGCGGCACACTGCCAGGACCCCCCAAAACAGGTGAGCAGGCCGCGTCACGGAGCCCAAAGGATTCGGATGCCAAAATCGAAGTTCAGTCAGTTTCGTCCGGATGAAACCTAGCATCCGACAATTTTCTTTGCTGTCGTCCGAATGATTGAGTCAGATTGACACGGCTTGCCCGTCGTTTTGGGGGTCGGCTGGCTTTGAAATGTGGGATACACCAGCCAAGGATTTCAGATGTCGCAGTGTATTATCTCTGACATCGAGAAATTCGATTTCCGGGTTTGCAATGGGTACGAGGTATTGTATGATGAGATTAAGCGTGTCGTCGTCAATGGTGTCCAGTTTCGCCATGTTAATGTCTGTAGAAAAGACGGACGAGGCGCATTTAGGTTGTGGCTCAACTTGAAAGGCGACTCTCGGCCGAAGCATGTCGGGGATGCCGGACCGGCTTCCATTTTGCCATTTTGAGCGAGCCCAACCCTGACAGAGGACGCGAAATAGAGTCGGACTTCCCAGCGGAATGGCTAGAAGGGACTCAATATTAACGACACCGACTTCACCTTTGGCACCGTTTCCTCCTCTTCCACCTCCGGAGCTTCGTAGTCGAGCACCAGAATTTTATGGGTTCGTCGCATGGACGTCGACGTCTCTTCTTTCCGTGGTCTACCTTCTCTGGGCGATTCTACCCGACGAATACATTGAATGGCTTGGCGTTGCGTGGTATCCCAATAGGCGAGTACTGAGTGGAAGGACCGAGAAAGAGAACTGAAGATTTTATTTAGAGAATGGGCGGTCCTTCTCCCTGCGTATTCCGTCGTCGTGTTTCTACTAGCGTACTTTGTGTACTTTGCGCTAGCTATCTACGGCGCTCTATCTCTTTCGGACACGTGTACCTTTACTGGTGAGGTCGTTGCTGTAATGTTTGTTCACTTTGTGATTTATTATGATGTTAGATTCGCGGTCTCGTTACCTTCCAGCGCGCGAGGGGGAGCAAGGATATGTTTCCTTTGCTCGTCCTGATGCGGTTCTGGAGCTGTATGATGTTCCAATTGGACTTGTGAACCGCGTCTTGTACCATGATGAGCCCTCTGCCGACTGAATGCGGTATGGTACCATTTCTAGCTGTTCAATATCGGGACCGCCATCACATGCATGTAAGTTCTTCCTTAGCCTGTATTTAAAACCAACCTTAGGCTGTTAACAATCAGAAAGGAACTTTTGAATGCTCGTGTAGATTCATCGAGGCTGCCCAGGGTACTGCAGTGTACAAGGAATTCGCGAGAATTGGCACAGATATACGAATGGTATGTAGAAGGTACCTTAATCAAATATGTATGGTATATCGATATCTTATTCGTGACATCGAGTTTGAACGTCCTGTACCTTGAAGAGCTGCGTTGAGACTGATCCAGTATGAATCATAAAAGTTTCGCGAATTCACATAAGTTACAAGGGAACATTGAGCGAAGCAAGCCAGACATATCGTGCACATCTACTGTCTCAAAATACGAAGATAAGTACGCTGGATGAACTGCATCGTGGTTGTGAACCACAAGTTCGGTGGGTCTCCGCCGGAGGCGAGACAATTGGGCTCACGGAATCGTAACCACGGTTAGGATTAGTCCACATTTAATCATAGGCGAGTTGTTGCGGCCGTCCCAGGATTAGACGTGACTGCTTGGTATGAGGAAGCGAACTTTGTGTACCCTGTCTAGTCAAATGCCCTGGGATCATCAACCTTACTACTCCCTTACTTAACTTGACATTTTTGTATTGCGGCGGTGTCGTCGATGGGCGAGTGGCATGAATAGGACACATAATTGACAGCATCATAAATACACTGTAACAACAAGAAATACAAAATGATCAGTGAACGTCCAGTCTATAGTAGCCTGAGTTTCAACCGTAATCAACACCATCGTGGCATCCAGCTGTCCATTAAACCACGTCTCCTACTGTAAAAGGATATAAGAACGCGTCGTACTCGAAACCTCTGAGTTGCGCTTACAATTGGGGGAGGTATGTCTGCGGCGGGGAGGTTCAGGTGGCGCAGCGGTAGGGAGAGATCTTTTGTGGTGCCTTGTGCGAATGCTTTTGTCTGTCTGCTTCTGAGGGACTGTCTCCTTCGGTGGTGGCGGGGGAGCGGGGGAGACCAAAGATCTCTTCGTTATCACGTGCCACCGCTTCACCGAACGCGTGCAGTCAACCAACCAAATCTCCGACCCAGTGAATGTCTTCACTTGCATTGATGGATTGGCGGTCAACGTCAGGCGTCCGTCCCCGTGGATCAGCCTCCTGTCTATGAGCTCGGTATAAAGGCGATCTCGCTCGTCGGGTTCGTCGACGTAGAAGAGAGACATGTGGGGGAAGCTGCGGCTCTTCCATCGGATATTCAGCATATCGAGGTGAGCGGTGACTGCGTCGCGGAGGGGCATGAGCTTATTGACTGGGGAGATCAGGATAGAAAGGGCGCCAAGGTAGCTGTTACCGCGTTTTACGGAGTCAAAGTGAGCCACGGGCGGAGTCAGATTGTCAAGGGAGATGGAGTCAAGATTGAAGGAGGATGGGAGATCACCAAAGGTGACGAGGGTAATGTGTGGGTAGAAGGAGGGGTAGGAGCGAGACCGCGAGTCCTGTGTGTATGACTTTGGGCGGAGGTGCATGAGCTCGGAGAGGGCAGCGGATTCGGTACTCGATGGAACCAACCATACGGCGTACCCTGGAGGAACTGGGTTAGTCCTGAGGAATCCTTGACAAAGATCAGAACCATACCCATGTGTTGGCAGAGGCGTCGGCGGTTACGTTGAAAGGCTTATGTGGGAGTGAGTATTGCGACGCAAGAGGATGTTACGTATCTAATAGTAAGAGTATGTTAGCCGCGCATTCAACGTGAATATATAGTCAGTACATTGAAGGCAGGCCTGGAGCTTGAAGTGCAACTTGAAGTTGGTGTGTACCGACACAAGATCCCACTAAGGAACCCGCCGGGTCCATAGCCCTAACATGGCGTACCATGTGCCGGTGATGGTGCAAGGACTAGGAGAAAAAAGATCGGATCAAGCCAGATCAAGCGCCTGATCATAGGTGGGCGTGAGAAAGTTCCACTGTCCTCGGATTGGGACCTGGCGCCGGTACACACCACCACCACCACCACCTTATCCTTTCTTCCAGACTCTTAATCTCTTGACAGACAAACAGTCGAGATTCGATAAGGTTTCTTCCGTATCACTACAGCTCTCTGGTGACCAACTACTATGCATTGAGAATCGGCTCGAAAATACCAACGGACTACACGACGGCGCCTTTTATCCTTGACGTTCTTTCGGAGAACTCACACCCCCGTTTTATTTTTGGCAAGGCGGCTGGACATTGGTCATTTCTGCTTTGGTCCAGGTTCCAGTGTGAAGCGGTAAAGAGATGATACCGCTGGCGCCTACTATCATTATAAGGCTGCGCATCGTAACCGTACTTTACAGTAATATGGCTTCCATGTACGGTATACGTACTGAAGCAGTGAAAACTCAGTCTCCAGATTCCATGTGATACCATACAATAGTACAGCCGTCGGCGCGTATTTGTGTGGCGGTGCTACTGGGCTTGAATGTATGTTTTTGAAGTCTGTATGTGCTCTGCACTCACTATCATGTTATTTCAGGTATCTACCTGTTCGCTCCACTCACAGGTCAAATCGAAGCCCGTAGGGTAGTATGACGCCATGATTTAGGCCCCTAAGCCTTTTCATCGACCTAGAAAACCGTCAATTCGTGGTCATGATATATCTAGGAAGTATGGTACGTCCGTTAATGGCGCATCGAGGGCCATGTTCACACTGGCTATAGAAATTACCAAGCCACAGCCAGTACAGTCATATATACAGCTGTGAAGGTCATAATTGTCTGGACCGAAGCTGTCAGCGAAGTCGACCACACCTACTGATTGGGACCTTGTGCCGGTACACACACCACACCACACCACACACACCACACACCTACAATATACGGTCGGTTATGGACGGTGCGCAGCCCTGGCGCCTAATCTTATCTTTCGTCAAAACTGCCACATCTGCAACTTATACCCGCAACCACAGACCATCTACTCTTCGCCCCTCATCTTCTCATAAGTCAGCCCAGGAATTTCGGAGACCGACATGAACAACAAATGTCTAGTCTGCTATCAGAACCCAAAACGGAACAATCACCAGTTCTGTTCCAAGTTCTGTACGGACAGAGTTGCACGTACAGCGCCACAGCTCCTTCCAGTTCCCGAAGACCATGTTATGTACAGAGATGGTACACCCTTTCTTGCTCTTCCTCGCCCTCACTCGACTGAATGCCTGGTCAGTTAAGACCTTATTTGTCAACAACTGGGACCGGAGTACTGGACATCTCCCACAGATAAAGCGTATTTACCTGATTACGTGGTCACCAAGCCTCCGAGCGTCTTTTGACAACTATCGGTGTGATTTTTGTACCGTTGGATGTACTATTTGACTAACATGTCGGCAGGGAGAACGTCGCGCGCACAATGACAAACAAGGATAAACCCAAGGAAGTCAAGCGGTTTCGCTGTGAGGCACGCATGTGTCGACTGGGCGATCCGGGAGAGTCGACCACCTTGTGTAGGATGCCAACGTGCCGCCTTTGTAAAGCCATCAAGACGGGTTTCAAAACGACTCTCGATTACAAGCGCAGCCTGTCGCCGATGCAACAGTGAGCCGTACTTGCATATCAGGAGATATCCTACTCGACAGGCTGACCGCTTCGAAAGACGCGGAGTTCGATTTGGGCGTGGTATATACATGGCTGCGTCGTCCTCGAAGTACGTGACCATTGATGAAGTCAAGTTTTTCACGAATCTCATGCGCATGTCCCTAGGGCATTCCAGTATGCGATTAACGGTGATCCGAGATCTGAACACCAAGCAGTCCTCGTAACGAGAGTAGTCTTGGGAAACCCGCAGCTGGTACGCAAAGAAGATCATAAAAAGGAAAAGCTGGATAGGGGTTACCATTCCGTGAGCATAAACTTCGGTGAGGTGTATTGCATAACAGTTGTCGTTACAGGTGGAGGCACATCCAGGAAATGGTGGGCCGACCGAAGATGTTGTATTCGACCACAACGCGGTACGTCCGGCGTACCTCATCATAGTGAAGCAATGAATACTGTTAGGGGATTTAGAGGGGTACATGGTATACGTGCTATTATGGCACTTGATTTATAGGTGTAGGGCTTTCATCGGACTTGAATTAATCAACGTAAATTATGCTGTGGTACTTGCTATATATGAACTACCTACTAGAAGGGCTGAGCTTAGTCAGCAGTTTTTATACTTTCCGGACCGCTCAACCGGGACTTGTAGCTCGACAGTGACTTTCAGGAGAAGAAATACAGTAAGAGGCATGGCTAGAAGGGACTCAATATTAACGACACCGACTTCACCTTTAGCACCGTTTCCTCCTCTTCCGCCTCCTGAGCTTCGTAGTCGAGCACCGGAATTTTATGGGTTCGTCGCATGGACGTCGACGTCGCTTCTTTTCGTGGTCTACCTTCTCTGGGCGATTCTACCCGACGAATACATCGAATGGCTTGGCGTTACGTGGTATCCCAGTAGGTGAGTACTGAATGGAAGGTCGGAGAAAGAGAACTGATGGTTTTATTTAGAGAATGGGCGGTCCTTCTCCCTGCGTATTCCGTCGTCGTGTTTCTACTGGCGTACTTTGTGTATTTTGCGCTAGCTATCTACGGTGCCCCATCTCTTTCGGACACGTGCACTTTTACTGGTGAGGTTGTTGCTGCAATGTCTGTTCAGTCTGTGATTCATTATGGCACTAGATTCGCGGTCTCATTACCTTCCTATGTGTGAGGGGAAGCAAGGATACGCATCTTTCACTCGTCCTGATGCGGTTCCGGAGCTGTATGATATCCCAATTGGACTTGTGAACCGTGTCTTGTACCATGATGGGTCCTCTGCCGACTGAGTGCGGTATGGTACCATTTCGAGCTGTTTGATAACGGTGCCGTCGTAACAAGCATGTGAGTTCTACCTATATTCAAACACTCTCAGCCTGTTAACAATATGAGAAAAGAACCTTTCAGATGCTCATCGAGGCTGTCCAGGGGACTGTACGAGGAATTCTTGAGGAACTCGAGAGAGTTGGCCGGGCGACAGTTGCTTAATTGGTGTACGTTACACCCGCAATGTCCTACACCGATAGATGTACGCATAATATGTAGAAGGTATCTAATAAAATACGAATGTTTTGCCAATATTTTTTATTTCATTCCACCAATCGTGGACTCGGCAAACGTCATTTTTCAGGGTCACAGCTGTGTCACAGTCACACCCGCTGCCGCGAAAACGCGTCAAAATATTGTCTCCTTCCGTACCCCGACGATGCGAATTCATTGATACCTGCCTTACAAGAATATGAATTCAGATGGATATCATCCAGTATCAGAACTGGGTGATGAATCCGCCATCGTGACGGCTAGAGAAGCCTTCAAGGATATCGCTTTCGGGAGTGTACGTGCTTCACTTCATGGATTACCTTTTTTCTGACTTTTCACAGATTGCCGGAATGATCTCGGAGGTGTTCGAGTATCCATTTGACCTTGCCAAAGTGCGACTGCAGTCCCAGATGCTGACGCCTGCTTCGGAAAACATTGGGAGACGTTTTAAAGGACCGTTGGACTGTTTGATGCAGACATGGAGGGACGAAGGATTTAAAGGCCTGTATAGGGTGAGTGCCGACCGACTATGGCTTTGTATGTGCTGAATTATGGTGCAGGGCCTGCCCGCACCTCTCTTCGGCTCAATGGCAGAGACCGCCGCATTATTCTTCGCCTATTCCTCATTCCAAAATGTTATCCGTGCCTATTCCTTCCGTCAGGACCCTCAAGAACCTTCTTTGCGACTTTCCATACCACAACTAGGCCTCGCGGCCGCTGGAGCAGGCTTTGTCACCAGTTTTATTCTGTGCGTCCTTTGGAGGGACCCATTCGTCGACTAATGCATCTGTAGAACACCTATTGAACTCGTGAAATGCAAAATGCAAGTCCAGATGATGAATCACCATACGAGCGCACACATTCCGCCTATTCACAGTACGCCGAAGCCTATCAAGCAGATCGTATCCCAGTCACCATCACTATCACCGTCCTCATCTCGTTCACCGCTATCTACTCTTGCGCGGACAATATCCACACCTGCAGAGGCAGAGGCGTATCGTCAACGTCTCCCCGGCCCCGCGTCCATCATCAGAACTGTCGTACAAGCTCACGGTGTACGAGGACTTTGGTTAGGCCATACCGGGACTTTGCTCCGCGAAACAGGCGGCACTGCATCATGGTTCGTCCTCAAAGAATGGCTCGCGTCAGAGTTCAAGACGCGGAGACTGGGCGAGGGTATCCCCGGCGAGCTTCTTCCGTGGGAGTCGGCGGTCTCTGGGGCGATATCAGGCGCGGCATGCGTGCTGGCGCTGTACCCCGCTGATACGGTGAAAAGCGCGATGCAGACAGAGGAGGAGTTGCGTTCGCAGCTTGGGAAAAAGATGAAGAAGGAGGGAACCTCTTTTTATCGGACAGCTACGAGGATGTACTCTATGCATGGGGTTCGAGGGTTGTATGCTGGGTGCGGCATGACCGTCGCGAGAGCGGTGCCCAGTAGTGGAATCGTCTTTCTAGTGTATGATGGGCTGAACTCGTGGTTCAGTAGATTATAAGGCAGCATTTACTTAGAGCATACACAACTAATCAATTTGTCTCCATTTTTATTGTATTTGCATACACTTGTCTATCTAGATCTTCTCTCACTCACACCCATCGGTGAACGTAACAAGCTTACAGTTACGCTCTTCATTCGTCGACATACAATTCCAGATCTTCTCATTATCCCAACATAAAAGCACAAGAACAACGGCACCTAATAAGACCGGCCAAACATCGTCCAGCGCTTCGCGTCCTTCCCGCAAGCCGGACATTTGGTCTTGCCAGGTTCGATGGGAGTCCATTTCGACTGGTCGAATGGGATGGCTAGGGACTTGGCACCGGCAGACGGCGCACGCTCGTCTTGCGTCTCACCACTGCTCGCAGAAATAAGAGTCAAGCACCAAAAAAAAAGACAACTATACTGACTTGAGAGTAGCACGCGCACTGCGCTCCTTGATATCATCCTCACACGCCTCAGCCTCGCACCACGGCAACACCACAACACATTTACTATCCAAAGTCGGCACGACATCCTCCCATTTGGTGACCTCCTTCAAGCGGGAGTGGTAATTGTCCCGAGCGCGGGTGAACATGTCGTTCTGTATCGTCTCCAGCAGTTCGGTGACCGTCTTTCCAATATCAGCTGTGGGGATGGGGTTCTTCACACCCGTATCCCGACGGACGGTGAGGGTCTGTTGCTTGGCGATGTCGTTTGGCCCGATTTCGAGACGGAGGGGAACACCCTGCATGGAAAAAGGTAAGAAAGGGAGAGATAGAGCCAATTAATGCATGCCTTTTGTTCCCAGTCGTTGAATTTGTACCCAGGGGTGTAGCCGTCGCGCAAGTCGGCTTTGGCCCTGACACCAGCTTTCTTGAGCGTCTTGGCGAGTTCGTCACAGGCGTCGTTGATCAGCGCGCGAGTCTCGTCCGTCGTCTTGGCCGTGATACCACAGGGTACAACGACCACTTGGATGCTAGCCACACGCGGGGGAAGAACCAAACCTTGGTTATCGCCATGCACCATGACCATAACACCGATGGACCTCGTCGAGAGACCCCACGAGTTCTGCCAGACATAGAGCTTCGTCTGCCCGACTTTATCCTCGGGATCCTCAACAGAGATATTGAACATCTCCGGCCTGGAGAAGTTCTGTCCTAGACAGTGGGACGTGGCGGCTTGGATGCCGCGTCCAGAGGTGGAGATGAAGCCTTCGATGGTGGTGGTGTACAGACCGCCGGCGAATTTCTCCTTCTCGGATTTGACACCAGGGATGACGGGGACGGCGAGGAGCTCTTCGTATACTCGGCGGTACAGCTCGAGGATCTGACGGACCTCAATGTCGGCTTCGGCTTTGGTAAGATGCGCGGTATGGCCTTCTTGCCAGAGGAACTCTCGTGTTCGCAGGAAGGGCTGGGGGTTCTTGAATTCCCACCGGACGACGTTGTTCCATTGGTTCAACTTGAGCGGGAGGTCCCGGTGACTCTTTATCCATTTCGCGTAGTCTGAAGGTTTGTGTGAGCGTAGGAAAGACGGTCAGCTGAGTGGGTCCGTACAAGGGTACATAGCAGTCTCGGAAGTTGGGCGAATCGCGATTGGTTCCTCGATATCTGAGCTGCCTGCTCTTGTGACCCAGGCGACTTCGGGGGAGAAGCCTTCGATGTGATCTTTTTCGCGCTCTAGGACTTTGGCGGAGACGAACATGGGGAAGTACGCGTTCTGCACGCCCATTTCTTTGATCTTGGAGTCGAACCAGTCTGTGGATGTCATTTATGAGTATGTTATCTCCGCGATACGGAGGAACGGACGTTGTATCTCTTCCCAGATGCTGTACGACCATGGCTTGAGAATATAGCAACCGCTGACACTGTAGTAGTCGAGCATATCAGCTTTGAGGAGCACCTGTAAGGCGGCGCGTTAGGATGAGAATGGCGGGGCGATAGTGGCAACTCACGTTGGTATACCATGCTGAAAAGTCTACTTCTTTCTTCACACCAACGGCAATCTGGATGGCTCCCTCGATTTTGGCGTCTTCCTTTCCTTTGGCGGCCGGTTTTGGTGCAGGAGCGGCAGCGGCGGGGGCAGCATCGGATAGATCAAGCTCTTGTAGTTTGGTATCGGCTGTTTCTAGGCTCTGGAGGTGTGCAAGGACGTCCTTCCCTGTGAGGAAGACGGTGGAGCTAGACGAGTGTGCGTGGAGTGCAAACTGGGACGATGAAGAGGCAATCGATGAGTCGACCACGGTGACCACTTTTGAGAAATTTTCGGCGTTGAGAGCAAGTGGGGACACTAGACGACAGAGTCAGCTACAAAGGAAGAAAGCTATAAAAAAAAACATACGCGAGTCCTTGTCCAGAGCGAAAAATTCCTTCAACAGATCCTCGGAAGCCAGCCGCAATTCCTTTAGATTGAGCTTCTTGCCTATCGCCGCAGCGCTGGGGTTGACCGATTCTGGCGCGATAACGACGACAGGGACTGGGACGGCTGTTTTTGCTGTCTTGGGTTTGTAGACGAGGGTTTTGATGAGTTCGTAGGGCTCCGATATGGACGTCGTGGCTAGCGCTGACCGCCAGGCTGCTGGAGAGTCGGTTGCTGCATGCGACACGGTCGCCGTGGGCTTCAAGGACAGGGCAGCCAGCGACTGTGTTACTGAGTCCATGCGGGAGAAAGATCGAAGTGAAGGAGAAAGGACAATTCGAGTCAGGCGGCGTCTTATCAGATGGTGGTTAGACACAATTCGAGTCAAAGGAATCATAGAAATGCGATAAAAATAAAAGAAAATTCAATGTCCTCGACGGCACAACACAATATCCACTTGCCGATTGCTGGCTACAAGGAGAAAAAATATCAGTAGCAGAGCCGTGTCGCGTGTTGCACAAAATTGGCCACTACTACAGACAACTCAAAAACAAGAAAGAAAATAGGCCTTGAAATTTGTGGATACTAGCTACTGTAAATAACTACAGTCGACTCTGTAATAACCCATACCCCTCCGTTCCCACTCGGCGCTATGGGTTATGAGGGAGTATGGGTTTAAAGAGAGGAATTTGAGGGGAATATGCACTTCGGTAGACGAACAAACCTATGGCTTATGGGGTGGTATGGCCTTATAGAGGTATGGGTTATTACAGAGTTGACTGTAGTCCCTATTTGGGCCTTGGCACACAACGCACGCAAACTCCAAACACAAAAAAGTTACTACTGGACATGTGTCTAAGCTCCCTGGCTGGGAGTCGAACCCAGCTTTCGCGCGTGACAGGCGCGTGTACTAACCGATATACTACCAGGGACCTGCGTCGCTTTCGTTTAGTAGCAATATGACTCCCTTTTGCATGCGTAGCGTCCGCTCTTCGCCCCGCTTTCGTTGCTTTCTTACTGTCTCAATTGCATGAACTCAACTGCAACTTTCAGATGCAGTCTCAAAGCACTCTCTCTATCCCCACGGCGTTGTAGACTATCGACTGCAGCATCTAATCTCGATTCCAAGGCTTTTTCAAAGACCTTGAATTTGCCAAAGACTAGCTTTCCTCTATGGCCCGACCGTGAAAAGAGCGAAGTCTCCCTACGTCCAAGGATTTGCGAGGATCTGTATAGGGCACAGGTCGGCGTCGCGTCTACCGAATCGCGTTATTCTAATCTGGTCGCGTAGGCACGTCGAAGGGGTGATCGCGAATTTGTTTTGCACAATGGTCCTCCGTATGCTAATGGCAATCTGCATGTCGGTGAGTGGCCTTCTTTTCTGCCTTACTTTTTTTTTCACATATACAGGCCGTTCCATGAAATAAATCCTCAAGGACATCATCAACCGATTTAATGTCATTTCGGGAGACCGAGTACAGTCCATCATTCTCTTGCTTGCGACGTCAAGGGTCCAGAGAGATGGCTACGAGTCTAGGGTCGACCAGTTCATGCACTATCTCGTTCATGTATCAATGTCATTATCCACTGTCAACATTCTCCGATCTTCCTCTCATCGTGCCCAGCGCTCAGCATCAACTGACACCGGAACACTTCCCTCGCTGAGGTTAACAAACCTTCCAATACCAATATCAGTGTGCTGAGATCCTGTATCTCCTTAGACTGGCTGGATCCACGACAGGCTCGAAAGAAGACCTTTCATCAGGGTTGTTTCGAGGGCGTCGGACGGTGGTTTCGCAAGGTGATATTTCTGGTGGGCCAAACCTCGGGACGAATACAATAAGCTTGTTAGCTTGATATCCAGGATCTCTCTAGTCAGTCAACGATGCTTGCGGAGTTCGGTCCGCGGAGCGGACCCCATCGCAACGCGCGGCGCCATTCCGTTCTTCCAATTTGCGTGAAGATGCCAGTACATGAACTCCAGAACGACCGGTACCTCCCTGCATCGCGCGGTGTCACTTGCACCATTGCGTATAAATTTTAAGGTATCTGGCTGCTCACTCTTCCCCCCCCCACACCATTCTAACCCTCGGCCAGGCACCGTCCGAAGAAAGCAAGAGTGAATTGGTGGATCTTGAGAAGGAATTAGCGGAGGCTTATGGGATGACAGAACTCGTGTATTCTGCCGAGGTTTTTAGGAGCAGCCCTAGGAGCTGAGCGGGTCATCTCTGACCTTCAACATAAACTAGACGGCTTGCAGCGACTTCGCGAAGCTGAAGCAGTAGTTTGCTGGTCACCGGGATCTGTATTCATCGGTCGTTTCAGAGTGAGATTGGAGAGTCTGCCTTCAGTTGTACTTGAACGATCATCATTGGTATCGACGCCTACGAGGACATCCCCTTACGTGGGTACGTAGAAGATGCCCAAGCTATAATGGACTTCCTGATGACCGGCCTCCACGTCCCCAGCGGCTGTATTCAGTTTCTTCTTGGCAACCATGGACCCGCCACGTGTTCTGATTATCCTTCTGAACGAATCCTCAAGCCGACTCGCACACAGATTGTTGAAACGCTTTCCAGCCTTGCTAACAATGGCACCATTGACTCAGGAGATCAAATCATAGTCTTCTATTCGCGTCATGGTACTTCGTATCGATGCAACGACGATTTTACTACCACCAAAATCGCATCAACTGGCTCGATCCAAGCGATCTGTCCCGTGGACCGGGATTCTGCTATTAGTCCTCCCCCAATCAAAATTCCCGACATAAGCGGGAGAGAAATCAGTTTGATTCTCTCCGAGATTGCCCAAGCAAGGGTTCCACCATAGTTGTAATCTTTGATTGCTGCTACTACGAGAGCATTGCAATCAGGAGTTCGCAACGCTGCCCTCCATGTCGCGATGTCATCACTCGAAACCATGCTCCGAGCAGCAGACGATAACTATTAACCTCCGACATGTGTTTCCAGAATATCAACACAGCCAGACTGTGACGGCCCCAGATTGGCAGCCCACACGTATTACTCTCCGCCTGCCAGGGCTACCAGGTGGCTACTGGACTCCCTTTCAGCTTTGCATGCCACCAATACGACTAAGCACTGAAGTCCTGATAAATATTGGTGGTTCACGTGTGTCATACAAAGGCGCGGCACTCGGCCTCCACTGCAGCTCTCTCGCTTTGGTTTCTGTATTCTCTTTCCCAGCTAACAGGAAGCAGGGCTATCAAAGTTTTCCATGGAGAGCCTCGCACTACCCGCTGAGATAACTGGCGACATTATTTACAGAGTCTGGCCTTCCGAAATGCGGACGGAGGACAGAATCCTGATCATGATAGCCTTACCTTTCTTGAATAGCAGCTGGAAAACTGTCTTCGCTTGTATAGCCTCGTGCGACATACGCATCCCCACAATGAAGTATTTTGATTATCTCTGTGCCATTACATGTACTCAGAAATCTATCATCTTCGGTGACTGTTTACCCAACTACGCTTTCTGCTACTTTTGCCTATTCTAGTCTCCGAGTATCGAGTAAGAACTATCAACGCGAACAGAGATGGATGGAATCTGAGACGTTGAGCAACACCCTGCCTTCAAAGGCTGACCAATTACTGCTAACCGAGTACTGCTAACAGCGTCTGAAAGCGTTCGGGGTTCAAGCTCGTCATGGATGATGGGGTACGTGATATGTTATCTTCCCTACCGTTCTGATCGATATGCTAGTTCCAGGGCGAATTTCCCATCGTATACGACCGTACTGTGGGATATCATCTCTGCATAACTTGCGACAACTGATGTCCTTGCCGCCAAGATTTTCCCCGGACTGGGATATTTAGGACCTGTCAGTGTAACGATTGTAGGAGCCACCGATATTCAATGTTGCATCAAAATCTGCCAATCAAGACTCACGCTAGATGGAACAAGCTCAAGTTGGCTGAGACCTCCCTAGGAGGGTTACATTGATTCTCTTCCTTGTCACGATTTCCCCAATTCAACAGATCATATCTTCGAGGGTCTCGCAGTTGATATACTCTTCGTATAATGCAGGGCTTTCTCCGGCAATATCGCACTTCGAGTCACGCCGCTGTTGCGATTTGTGTCGAAACTGTCAACGGCTCATTAAATCGTCGGACACAGTTGGTACGTAAGGATCCCGTTCATACCGATGTTTATCTTTGCAGCAGCCAATGAGCGTGTACAGTACTGTTTATAACAAGAGGGGTGGTATGTCATTCTCATAACTCACTACCTCCTTGTCCTTGCTTCCCCCATGGCGACTCAGACTGACATTCCGTCAGATCTTTCCGACGACTACAAGGCTGCCATATTTCAACTGCTCGACGCCGAGCTGAACTCCGAAATTCTCGGCGCGCTATTGTATGGTGAGCATCGACATTCGTTGTCTCGACACATAGATATTGAATGATATCAGGCATATACACCGGCATCCTCGCTGTCACGTTGTGGAATATATGTGAGCCAGGAGCATTTCCACTACGACACCCAAGCTGATATAAATGGCACAGTCATCAACAAATGTTGGTCCATCCGACGAGCCACAGTCATCGTTATCATTCTCCTCCATGCTCTGATTACTATCAATTTTGCTGCCAGCTGGTCATATATACACTTCACATTCATCAAGAATGGGCAAAATTTTTGGACCATATATTTATTCTTTGACGATATCGACGTAGCCGCTTGGGTTATAGATATCGCTGCATCCATCAGTACCATTCTCGCCGATTTATATATGGTGTGCGCGATTCCGCTGGGGATCATGCTCATCAGCTCACTGTTGGTTTGACTCTAGATTTGGTGCTGCTGGATGGTTTGGGGGCGGCGCTGGCTTGTTGTTCTGCTTCCAATATTTTCGCTAGTTGTCGCGATCGGTATGGTGTCTGGTCCCGTCTACGTTTTCATGCCCATAGTAACACCCAACCTTTTATGTAGTATCAAGAACCATGAAAGCATATTACGACTATGTCAAAGCAAATGCACTTGTGGATGTATGCCTGATATTCTATTCATGCTTCATCCTGGCAA
>JAUEPT010000232.1:0-48018 GCA_030435635.1 Armillaria borealis | reverse complement strand
TGATAATAACGCAGAAATTAGGCTCCTGGTAAGCCGAGGAAAGGTGCACCTCTTGAACTCGGAGTTTCTTATCTCTACGAGGTGTTACATCTCTAGTCCTGATTACATCTCGTATAGGGCCTAATCAAGGGTACGTCCATTTTCTGCGTGGTAAAAGTTGTAATCCTGCTAATGCTCTCTCTATTAGGATGCACTAGCTTACTATGTACACATTGCTGAAACTCTAGATTCACCTTCCGTATCATTGGCTCCGATATCCGGGCGAGCTCTCTCGTTCGCATGCGTGATGAAGGAATTCCTAATACGCTGTACGAATGGTCCTCTCTCGTTTTTGTCTCGCCATACCTATATTGACCTCCCTCAGATGGCGGGTATCTCTAGTGAGAAGCCGAGGAATGGACATTATTTTGAACAAGCTGTCTGGAACGTTCCGTGCCGTCTTAAAATTGCAGAACAGGAAGCGATTCGGGAACCTAATGAAGTCTAGGTAAGGTCTTCTAGCAACTTCATTTATAAGCATCAACGCTGAATATACACAAGTAACTCACATTAACTTCACCGGGAATATATGTTTCATTTTTGCGACGCTCCTGATGATTGAGTTGACTGCCCATGAAAATTGGCAGCGAGACAGGACTTCCTTGTTTTTACACTGTTATGCCCTAAGCGCGATGGGAGCCTTGTTTTCCTTCCATCCCCGATGAGCTCGCCGTTAATCATTGTCTCTAGCTCTCCAGATCTCCCCCTCCAACAGAGCTTACCAGGAGAAGCGTCAGAATGCAGACATGACCAACATATGGACTTCGAGAATTGCCTCGTTACATGGAGCTCACTTCCACCTGCAACCTTTGCAGCAGAACGATCAAAACGGTATGGCTCTTCTCATCGCATCTCCTCTGTATCCTAATTTTGATTATCCTTAAACAGTGTAACGGCAGTAGTGAGTTCGCCGGTGTTCGCCGTCGTCTTATCTTTCTGAACCAACTTTCTGATCAAGATGACACGACGGGCCACGAACTATGGCGCATCGGTTAGAGCACAGGCATGATTGTTTTCAATACTTGTTTCGACTCCCCTTCCATCATGATAAGCACTACTCAGATCACAGTGCGTGTATTCCAATTAAAGGCTCCACTGCTCACGCGCACTATGGGTATAGCCAGCGTCTTCGGGCAGATATTGTCATTCGAGCGCGTCACAGCCCTCGAACAGGAAAGCGATGCATCACAAAGTTGGTGGCAAAGCACGAACCGTGGATCGTTTGCCTGTCGACTCCATTGCGAATGGTGTGAAACCCGATATGCCATAGTCACACATCCCGCGATGATGATTGGAGCCCAGGGGTGTGAAGGCCAGGTCGGTACGAATCTCGAATATCGTTGAAACGATGCTCCTGGAGATCGCGTAGTCAGGGTTTATTGAGATCTTGCGGTTGTCTTTCTCGCACAGGTAGCAAACGGTGCAGTCAAATCGAAATAAATCTGCATGGATAGTTAAACTTTGCGAGAGTCTGACGCGCATTGAAGATAATGAATAGGTAAAGGAAGGAAGTGGCCGTCAGTGACACCACTGACGTGTCATCTACCACCACTACCATAATCGTGCGCCTCGTTCTACTTGTATTCTAATTCACTGAGCATTTTATTCCCTGTACCGTTCCGGATGTTCGTTGTTCCCATTCCTGTGTGTTGTTGTTTCATGGGCCCGTGCTCCGCTGCTGATGCCGCGCTGTTTCTCGAAATGGTGTGCTGCAATTGTTGCACTTGCTTGGTGCTTGCGTTTTTGTTGTTTCCATGGGCCCAAGTTTCTGCTGCTCCTGTTGCCGCGCTTTTCCTTGGATGGCGGCGTGCTTGGACTCAGGGTTTGCGTTTTGTTGGTTCCGTTCCATAGGCCCTGCCGTTCCTGCTGCTGCGCTGTTCTTCGAAATCGTGTGTTGCAACATCGGCGCGTCCTTGGTGCTGCGTTTGGTTCGGTCATTCCCGCCCTGCCAGTTTTCGGTGCTCTATGTTGCTTCGTGGTCCGTGCGTATCACGTATGTTTCACAGTGTCTCACCTTACATGACAAACACCAAACCAAACCACCACTTCCATACTTATCATTGCTATCAATATTACATTACTAACCTTTTCAAAGTGCCCCGCAAAAGTGTCTCTACTCCGCGAGACGTGCGCAACCGTGCGATCAAAACGGTATGAGCCTTTGCGGCCACGGCGCATGGCTTGCCATGTCAGGGCTGTAGACCAGGCCGTTCCTGATTGGGACCTGGCGCCGGTACACACACCACACCATCGAAGTAGTACCCCGGATACCACTTGTACACGGACCCGCGACGTGATTCTGCCATTGCCATCGCTCGAACCTGGGCCCAAGATTACCAAACCTTGTCTGCCCTTTCTCCCTTGTATATACCCATCTTACACGCCAAGTCATTGGTCATCTTTTTTCCTGATATATATGACCACGACCCCGAGATTGAGCGAGCCTAAAGCACCTTTGGAACGATACGTGCAGCGAACTCGAAACACGAACCATCGACGTGAGCACTTGTCTCTTCGATTTTGAACTGAGAGTGACTTACTCTTAAGCGTACGTCATTAAACAGTGGCATACTCAATCGCTAACTCACGCATACTCGTATTCTCAACAAACGCTCATATTCGAACGCCCGACCCCGGTCCAAAAAACGCCTTTGTGACCATATTAACGCAGCTATGACCACTACACCAACAGGCTGCAGGAAAATCGTCCTAGTCTTATTATGAGCTGACTAAACGATTCCGAGGGCAAGTAATAAGTACCTGCGAGCTTCAGACTCAGATAGTTGGAAAAGCCGACGATACGAGAATACCACTTCATTGATTCGAACCATGACGGCGAGGTGATATGTCATTGGGAATACATAGTCAGTTGGACTCCTCCATGTACGTAGAGCAAATGTATCGAGATCTAGATACTGATATTATGTTTTTCAGGAAGCCATGTTCGTCCTTTCACTCTCCCCTTGTATGCCAACTCATCGTTTGTCTATTTTTCTCGTGGTTCCGCGAGATAGAGGGACCGAAAAGCAAGCATACAGGAATGGTATAACTGAAAACTTTATACTGACACGTATTGAATCACACGATGCTTTGGGTGGACGTGAGTACGATTTCGGATATCATCATCCCTTCCTCTCTTTTCCGCCTTCGATCACAGGTTGGACGATGTGTCTTGCGCCTTTTTTTTGGTGAAATCTTCTTTGAAAGAATTTGAAACACCCGAAACCTACCTGGACGACTCTGAACTGGAACAAGAATATATCTGGAGTAGGCCACGATGCGAAAAAAAAAAAAAAGAAAACTCAACGTGAGAGTCCTGTGCGGTTCGTCTCTGTTTCTAGTCAGAAGGCTAACCCGGTGAGCAGCCTGAGTACTGATGACCATCCCGGGACGATGAGGTTATGACGGCCGTCCAGGTAAGAATCATCACCATGGATAATTAAGCCTGGGTCCAAATTTATTCGTGCCCGCGTGCTCCTCTTTCATGGAGCATGAACTCTTTTAATCTGTGAAATGATAAGAGACGATTTGGATCAGATACCATCCACCTCTGCCATATCCCGAGTATCCTTGCTGTTGGAATAGGGTTATTCGTGAATCGTGTGTTGTGGTAATTTAATGTGCTCGTACAGAATAGAACTGTTGTACTGAACGGCGAAAGAGATTCTCGTTAAGTAATCAAGTAGTCGTCAAGAACATCAGGTCGTACCGTTTGTTCTCGACTATACAATTAGGACGCGAACATGTATGAAAAGTATCAGTAATCACTGCCCCAATTGAATTCTCGAGTGTAATGCATCCAAGGTATCGGAGACTTCACAGACGGGAACGAGTGGATTGTGAAGTTATCGATAAGCCATGGACCCGAACAGTTCGAACAAAAGCAGCGTACCTTAAAATCGCCATTCCTTGGGGAGAGACCGTCGCCCAAAATCCATCCATATCAAACGGCGGTATCACAAGGTGAGGTTGTACTCAGTCATGGGTCTTTCATGATGGACCGTGGTCGATGGTGAGGTCATCGGGCAGGGAGGATGCTCCATTTCCCTAAGGTGGAGACAGCAGAGCACCTGTGCTATACCTTCAAAGCAGGTCGAGGGGAACTGGTAGACGGAATCCAACGCAAGTGCTCATTCAACACATGAGGGTTTCGACGAATAATATTTCTCTGTGAGATGGAAGGGAGGCTAGGGAAGTAAAGTGTTATTGCCTGCTTTATTGTGGTTGAGAAGGCACCTACCTCGGATAAAGCCGTCTGTACAGATATCGTGTAAAGCTAGGCAAGAAAATGAGCGGACCAACGTGTCTGTTCTGAATAGGGCCTCATCGCGAAAAAAGGTTTATGATGAGCATCGAACTTTTGTTGATCGCGACTTCGAGAGAAGAAGGAGCGGATACAGTAGAGGAAGCAACGGATCCAATCCACCTCCTTGGTGCGTGACAGGATACAAAGGCTATGATTATACCCGGTGCCAGAGCATCCTCTCGTTCTGATACGGTAGCCAGGCTGCTACTCAAGCGAGCGATATATTGCGCTCAGATTTGGAGGAAAGAGTCCGCGGTGAATGGTCATGAGGAGCTCGTGCATCTGAATCCATCCCGATGACCGTTCGAGATCAAGGAATCTGTTGCGCATGTTCATCTGTTAATTCGTAAGGAAACCAGGCCGAAGACTTTGATTCGTCTTCGCTATTAGATGTATAGGTAAGTGTACAGGTCTGCGTGGTAGAGGGTGATCCATCGCAAGCCTGGAGCCGAGAGCGTGCTTCTGGTGAATTTACTCAGAGCCAAGAGAGGAGGGCGGGATATTAGGTAACGCTGGAGACACGAGGAAACGGGATACCGGCTGATTTGAGGGGGCAATGGGTCTGAGACGCGTAGTTAGGGACGCATACCACATGTGAACCGCAGTGTGGATGCTGTCAAGATACACGGATGATGATTGGCGAAGGACTAGTGTGATATTTATTGTAAACGCACGAACGCCCCGAGCTACGCTGTGCAAAGAAACTTCTTTAAAAGATGTTGATGAGATGGTAACCATATGTAAGAGATACTCACCTCGACATCACAGGATAGTAATTTCGAAGAGCGGGTTCCCATTTGAAAGAGCCGCACATACCAAAGATATCGAGGTCTAATGTCGGGTTAACAATCTGGGCGTCGATCAACCGATGAGAAAAGTCCGGAACTGAACCGCAGCAGCACCATTCCTCTTTCACCTCGATGCAGTAAAACAACGCGAAGGAATGTGACAGTTCACTCATTTGAAAAGCTCCAAAGGGTCGAAAAAACATAGAACCACGGAGCCAATGATGCGCGACGGCAGCGGCCTCCTTTTATTTTTGGATCGCTTTAAACGTTTCACCTTCGGTCACGCGATTCTGCGGCAGTCTCTTCACCTTCCGACCGTATCAGTATATCACGTTTTGGGCTGTATCGGCATTTCCCTCCCCAAATCTGGACTTTCCTGAAGATCAAGGCCCGCTCAGTGAACTGTCGAAAATCGATCCAAGTTTTCTCGGACGTAAATAAAAAGTGGACATTCATTTAATGGAAATATGTTAAATACAGCTCTCCTGGGGCACGCTCCGTCGACCTATGTGTATCATCTACGAGAATCTACCACAAATCTACACCGTTCTCTATCTGAAGCACTTCTGAAGGCAAGGGGTTACCGGACCATCAAGCCGGTACACCCGGTCTGTCGGTCGCCTTGGAGGGGTCTTAAAAAAAAATTCTATATCGATTTTTTTTCACAGTAATTAGCTCAAAAGGGATGTAAGAAATATTTTCTTGATTGAAATGGAGGTTTGACCTGATATTGCAAGCCCTGTTATGGCCCTAAGTATGTTCTCAGTGATATAGATGATGAATAAACGGCGGTGCTGACTTGCGGATGAGGTGGATACAATATTCCGGCAAGTTCCTGCAAGGGGAGACCGGTTACCACCGGTAATGTTCGACAGCCGGGTGGCAGTGCGCTTACCAATATCGTATGTTCTACCTAGATTAGATATGTTGCTCCCACGGAGGTCGGTCGGTCGGATCGACCAGGCCTTAAAAAAAATATCGAGTGGATGTAATATTTTGACATCCCCGTAACCCCTTGTCGGAAGGGCTGTAAGCACTGCTACTGCTGATACATTTCATCTCGTTTCTATTTCTGCTCGAATGCTGTCGCGCTGGCAGTTTCCTTGAGCACTATTGTCGCAGTCTAAGATTTTGGTGAATCTAATGCCAATTTGATCCAATACTTCCCGGTTGCTCTGAAGCTGTGGTATTTTGATCGACACTCGTTGGGAGCCTTACCGCGGTCCGGTTCATCCGTGATTACGTGCACATTTCGGGCAGGACTTCCGTACTTATCCGCCTGTTCGTAGCTACCAAGTAGCTACATCCCACGACTATCACTAGCATTCCCTATTCTCCCTCTTGGACCTAGCGAGACGGTCCCATTGTGTCCAGGGTATGATCTCGGAACACTCAGCCATATCTAGTCGTGATACAGCGCGGCACAGATGAGTGTTTCTTTGTACGTATGAACATCTCCCAGACGCAGAATAGAAGCATAGTTTCTCAGAGCTCTTTCCTCGGATCTTCAGCCCGACTTGCATTCTCACGCTTTCGAAATTTCCTCGTTTCCTCGTTGACCAGAATGTCCTGGAGCGACTACTGGGTGCTCAGTGGCCAATAGCCATCTAAATTTATTGCTCTCCGCACTCGGCATCTTTGATGCAGGAAGAACAGATAATTCCCACAAAGGACGCTACGCCGCTTGATCGTGGCTGTAAACATTACCAAGTTTGTGCTTCAAATAGACACTGAGGACCCCCGGACTGCCGAGTCCTTCTTACCGGTATTTGATCTTTACCAGCAGTGCACAAGGCCGCACATCAAGGAGATATTTATCTTCGTCTTTTCAACCTCGTGCTGGTTACTTTTACCGCGCATATGACTAACATAGTGATCAGGTCCGAAGAGTCGCCCATGAAGTACGTATTAAACTGCTTCAAATGTTATGGTTCGTATCAAACAAAGGCTTCTCCAGCGCCCAACGCACTGGTCTAGCACATTACAATAAAAGTCTTTCCTTAACGCGGGTGTTTTGACTCTTCGTTCTTGGTTACCCGTGACCTCAAACGCCGTTGTCAAAGAACCACATCGATAAAGTTCCGAAATACCGCATACTTACTCCAACACAAGCTGTATGCATAGCGATGCTGCGATATCTGTGTATTCTCGCGAACACCTCATTTAAACTAGCGGCCATCTCTAGGTCTCTCTATAATAACTTTCCTTCCTCGTGTTCCTGAGAAAGGAATCTGTCCAAACCGCTCTTTCATTCGAACACCTAGCATATTCGCAGTATCGGTTCCTTCTGTGGACAGGTATGTCCCCGATATTTTGTGTTCTGTTATGCGGTCTGATGCTCGTCAAAGTCCTCTAATCAGCGACATGCACAAAGATTTTGCGGTCATTCTTATTCTCCTATTCGTCACTTGCGCCTTTGGTGCGCAGACATCCCCTGATGACGACAAGGGTGTACCCGCGTGTATTGGGCATCAGCGTACAGTTTTGAGCATCGTATGGAGCTGTCTCGCTACGATATTCACGTGCACTTCGATTGCCGTACATCCCAACGTGCCGGGCCGTAATGTCACGACAAAGGGTGCAATATCTTGTGCCATTGAACGTGCGAAGATCATGACTATCATGATTTTGGCACCAGAGGTCATCGTTGCTTGGGCTACAGAGCAGTTTATCGTGGCGTGGAAGTTGCGTCACGGTGAGTATTTAATATCATCAACAATTATCCCGCTCACAATAGAGACTGACAGGAAAGTATACTTATATTGTATCAGTGCTCCGTTCTTGGATGGAACAAAATAACGAATCAAAGCTGACGCTGGCCCATGGTTTTTTTCTCAGTATGGGGGGCTTCTACTACACCAGAACATATGAAATCCCTCATCAACCACTTGATTCCCATAACGCTACATCCACAGTGCCGTCATCGTCACCCGAGTCCGACTCGCTGCCGTCGTCAGTGCACGAAACCTTATCAGGTCGCACCACGCCGCTAAACCCTCCATCCATGTCGGACGATACACCTTGTTGGGAAACCGTTGAGGTCCCAGGAACACTTGTTACTCTCCAGGTCCTCGAATCCGAACCGAATTTGGTGAAGAACCTGGCAGCAGTCAGCCCGGAGACCATAGAGGACAAAAGCAAAGGAGATGCGCTGTCCAAAACTGTTTCTATCCTCCAAATATCCTGGTTCATCATGCAATGCATCGCTCGAGCCATTCAGCATCTTCCCATTACGCTACTTGAAATGACCGCACTTGGATTCGCCGGCCTCAGTATTATCACTTATTGCTTGTGGTGGTATAAGCCACTGAACGTGAAGTATCCTATTTCTTTGGATGGGTCGGACTCGAGACCGACACCGGAAATACACTATCCTGAAGAATCTGCTTCCCCTGTGAGATCTTCTTGGCTAGAGTGGGCATATCGTAGATTGGTCTGGTTCAATAGACGGATAGAGCGCACCTTCGGGAATTCCTATGGGGACATTGGAGATGGTGCCTGTCGATTTTACTCTGGTACCACAAGAGAAGTGGAAGCACGCGTTATGGCCATGGCTGGTGTAGGATCGTTATTCGGGGCCTTCCATTGTGTGGCTTGGTCATTCTACTTTCCATCGCATGCTGAAATGGTGCTGTGGCAGTTTTCATCTATGGCTGTCTTAATTGGACTCTTCGTAGGAGGCCATATCCATGTTGGAAATATAATCCTGGACAGGGTCGATCCGGAATGGACGTCGAAGCCAGTCAGTGTATTTTTCCGTGCACGGAGAGACCATAAGGTTTGGGCGTTAACTTTGGTCGTCATTTCCCAGTTCATGGTGTCTGTTGCCAATGTCGCATATATTGTAGCACGTATTATCCTTATTATCCTTGCTTTCCTGCAGTTACGTTCTCTCCCCCCACTCGCCTTCTGTACCGTACAGTGGACCACTTACATCCCTCACATATAGTTATGGTTACTTTTCGCTTTCCTTGTGACGAGTGTGTTTTTGGAAGGATTGAAACAGCACTCTGCCCGAGTCGCTTCTCAAAGACTGTGCTTCGCCCAGGTGTCGTCTGATCATACATGTTGGCGAAATGTAACATGTTGCACTGAGTGGGATTCGAATTTCGATCTCAGGCCACAGGAGAACAAAAATATATCGAAGAGCTAGCTGCGTTTTAATGGAAGCCACGACCGCTAAGTCATATGGCCACGCCCTATTCTGACCAGCAAATGGGATCCTAGCACTATGTCCGAAGAACGGTAATTATACTTTTTCCTTTCTGCGCGAGGAGAATCCTCAGGGCTCGAAAAGACAGGACATGTCGCAGGGTCAATTCCGAGTTCATATATTCATACTTCATTTGCGCATCTCTCGTCCGAACCAACAGACATCGACGATGTAGAATTGACGCAAGGACCAGTTAACAGAAAGCAGTAGTCGAAGCCCACGATACTGGTCCGTAGCTACACTATCCTTCAAAGTCAGTACTATCGTTTCAATGATATACGATTTTCATACCTCACTCGCCGTCAGACTCTAAATTCTTACCATCTTCGCCCGAAGGTCGACTAAACCAGCACGAGCAGAATTCAGCATTGATGCCGCTCAACACTCTCCCACCGTAGGCGCATCTAGCGAGTAAACGAGCCAAGGTCTTGCTTTGAATCCTCGGCGCAGACTTGGGATATCTGACTGGCCCTGGCGTAAGGGGTTCGAGAGTCATTGCGATTATTGGAAGAAAATAGGAGATCAGAAGACGCCGGCTACACCAATCATGAGCATTAGATCGCCTGGTTGGAAGTAAACGCACCCTGTAGCACATTATCCGAGACCCGAACGAGGTGCATTAGACGCGCAAAGGGTAATTACACTCTGGCAGCAATCCTTTTCTGTACGAGTTTGTTGGATTACCAAGGCACTCGAACAGAAGACTACATGTTGCCTGGGCGAATTTCAGCCGCGTCTCTTTTCGCGCCGTTCTCGCAAGAGTTTGTCCTTCGTACTGTAAACGTGTCCCATTGGGCTACGCAAGAATGAGTTGACAGGAACAAGTAATGGAAGCGGATGCGCTGATACTTGTATGTAGTTGCACTACTCTTCAATGTCAGCGCTATCACTGGCAAGGACATCCAAGATTCGTACCAGGATTCGAATCTCCTATGCGAGCTTGGAGGTGAATTGAGCTTAGATGCCTTCATCGCACTAGACGAGTCGAGCAGGTGAATGGGCCACGTTCGTGTTTTGCGTTCTTACTGCCGACACGTGTTCGAGGGCCGTCGCGTTGTGAAAAGTCTTCGATGAGAATTTTGACGCCGAATTCACTGGCGACACCCATCGTAAGTATTGCGTCGTTTGATTGGCATCCTACATACTGTAACACGGTATCAGAGATGGGAAGGCTGACTGATGGAAGGGATGATGAAGCATGCCAACAATCGTCGTCCTACCGTTTGCTCCAGTCGGCCTCGGGCTTGCAGTATCACTATGTCCTTCTTATAGTCGAGTCGGCTGGGTGAATGGCAAAAGAGACGATCTGAAAGACCCGAGTCAAGCGAAAGAGGTAATGATGGCGGAAGAAGAGACGCGTCTTTCCTTGCATCACTTGTTCCGCTGGTCGGACCGACGCTGAAGCTGTGGCGGAATGCGCTTGACCCTGACTTTCTCCAAGTCTCCCTAAGTCGCTCCCGTCGTTCGTCGCGTATGAATGGATACATTTGTCAGTCCCATTTCCCTCGTCCGGTTTGTATCCGCCCTGATGTACGTTCCACGCCAAGAACACGCGATCAACAGGGACGGAAGGAGTTCTGCAAGCCGTTACTGAGGCTATGGAGGCGCAGCGTTGATCTGCTTGATCATATACTGCGAGGGTGAAGCTGAGTAGGTAGCTATAAGAACGATGTCTTACAAGTGACTGAAGACCTTTGCGAACTCAGTCCCCCCACGCCTTCCTCTGTACGTCTGCAGCGTCCTCTCGAATAGCCTCAAGCTTAAACTCTCACATGTAACACCGCGATCTGCTTCCTACACCACGGATGCCGTCGTCCTTGTCCCTCCGCTTTGTGCCGTATAACGATAGAATATGTGGCTCCTTTCAATAGTCCTGAAGCCCCCGTCGCTGTGTCACCGTCTTCAACTTGTCCTTCAATTGTCATTTATACACTGGCATATCCTGGCGGTCGAACGTACGCAGACCAACGTTGAGTGCGCCATAACTCGATCCGAAAAGGGGATGGTTGAGGTCAACTCGGACGGAATTTGCGAAATATGGATGGTTTTCTTCTTGGAGGATCTTGCGGCCGGTAAATAGAATTTGGCATATCCACCTGTTGGACATTAGAAATGCCATAACCGGTGGAGAGCACTACGCACCTGACTAGTAATACCAGACGGACTCTTCGCTCTATTTTTGCGTTGTAGATCATATCTATTCGCCCATCAGGGTGACTGTAGCAAAAAGAAATTGATATTATATTGACCTTGATTACTCAGTAATACTAGATGTCTTAAGTCGCGCCAGGCCCCAGCTGGATTTTTGTCGTCTTGACAAGAAAACTATGGTAGGCATCGAGGAATGGATGTAAGGCAGCTCTTCGTCTTCTAGGGCTAACTTGATGGTGTGGTACTAAGAGGGAAAGAGCGTGACCGGCGTGGCTTGTCACGGAACGTGGCGCGCGTCCACGGGCCGGGTTCCGTTGCTCTTTCACCGACTGCCATGAGTCGCACTATAGTATGAATCTCTCTTCCCACTGATACTCATAACGAGGACACGGTACCAACTCTACCGAATGGTCTGGCAAAGTTGGCCACGGAACAAAGTCCCAAAGCAAACAAAGGCGCATCTTTCCCTCCAACCTACCATACATTCGCGTCTCGAATATTTAACGAACACGACAAGGCATCAGCGTCATTGGTAGGGCGACGCATCCACTTATTCGTACATGCCGTTACTTCTGGTCATGTATCTCTGCTGGGCTGTATAGCTCGTTTTTGCGGAAGGGATTACCGCCAAGCTACACGAAAAATAATCACTCGACGGACACCTAGGTGCGTACTCCGGTTCTTCTTGATCTAGGCGTGCTCATCATATGTTTCCATAGTAAATGGTCTTAGTGTGGCCGTCATTACTTACACGTCCTTGTCGATGCCTGAACGTTACTATAGAGTACGTTGCATCAACTCCCTTCTTAGGTTATGCAGAGCTAATCGTGGGTTTATAGGCAGTACCGACCCGAGGAGTGCGTCTTGCGAGTGAGGAGCCAAGAACTCATCTGACCTGCGTATCCTTTTCAAATGTTTGGCAAGCTCGGTTCTGCGATTCCCAAACATTCCCAGTGTCTCAATGCCATCTTCGTGAGCCGCGTTCTAGTCCTGTCATGCTGCAAAACATTCATTTGCAGCCTATGGAATAGCGAAACTGCACGGAGGTGCTGAACAATCCTATGAGAACTCGGACGGAGACACTGCTGATCTATGAAGTATGCATCTTCATGCATTTTGCTACCCCTACTCACTGCTTAGTCTTGTTTTTATCGCGCCTCCCTTGCTATGACCGTCGGTCCCGTTACGTCAGCGCCCATATTAAGAAGTACTTTCCCATCACCACCGGCAAGAGGAAATTTCTGTTGCTGGTAGGCTTTGATAGCGAAAATTTTGACAGAACCTCCATGCGTGTATATCGTCTTAGTAAAACATAAATAAGGAGTGCTACCGCTTTGTTGAAGACAGAAAAAACTGTTTCTCTTTGGACCGGCATCAAACCGGCATTGGCCCGGTTATTAGCCGGTCCGGAGAGAAACAGACGAAAAAGCTTGTATAGGGCGTCGTTTTGCCACGAAAAAAAAATCTACTGCTATGAGAGGGATATAATGGATGAAATCAATGCAGGTTTCTGAGAAATATGACTGTCAACACGTCGTACGTCCACGCGTCGTGAACCGATTATATAAGCAAGCTACGGTTATAGCAAGGGGGGGTACATAAACAACAGACTACATACAGACCGTCACTCCCTCCCATCAACAGGTCTGTATCGTCGTCTGTCTATGAGAGACTACTCACTGCTGCCCCCAGATATTATCAACAACAGTTAATCGCCGTCCCCAATTCGTCTTGCTACGGGCGCGCTTTTTCCCTGAAGATTCTACGGTATGGCCAAAGCTTTGGTAGTGTGAGTCCTGCGATGTTTGCTCCGTGGATCGTGTGTATTCAATTCCATATTGATGATCATTTTCCACAGTTACTTTTGCCTCCTCGGATTGCCATACAGTGGTCGTCGATTCTCCCAGTTTCTACGATCCTCATCGTTTTATCAAAGGCCGTACACTGCATTAAAGACAACCACAACGATTCTTTATCTCGGGCAGACAGGCTGTACGTTGTACTGGAGTCTCTAACCTAGGCGAAACTAATCTCAGCTTCACAGGCAACACGGGACAGTCGGCTTGATACTGGTCTTCCCTCGCTTATTGTTCGATTGATTCCCAACCCCTTGTCGAAGTCACGACTCGGTTCGGTAACGTGGCGTTGTGGAACAACGCGGGATAATTGTACACTCCTTCTCTCCAGCATCCTTTTCAGTCGTCATCAGTATCTGGTACGCGTTGGGCACTCAGTCGAATTATAAATCACTCGTATTCAGTGAATTTCAGATCTGCGCTCAAGTGGACTGTGAGCATCACGTCACTACCTCATTTCGTGACTCTGTACCAAGCTTTTCAAGTTCGGAATATAAACGTGGCATCAAATAATAACGTATGTGTTCTCTTGTTCCCCGTCGTCCATCAGCTAAAAATTATAGAAGCATGAACGTTTCTCTTCGCCGGCATAGCCCGCGCTGATGTGCCGGTCTTCTTAGCTTCCTTCTTATGTCACGACGAGAACACGAGAACTTGGACCCCGCTTTCAACGGTGCCACGGAAATGAACCCGAAGAGCAGATGTTCCGAACATTGTTCGAGGTTGAATTAATCGTTCTGGGCTGATGAGACGATCCTTGATCAGTCATCGGCCCATTCGCCTATGATGATCTGACTGATGGATATTCTTTTAAGTGTCTAGAGTGTTTCTTTTCGACCTCGAGTTATATATCATACACCTCGCTGTCTTTCGCATAGCGAGAACAATCCATTATGCCTCCATCTTTTCTTACTCGGCTGACAAAACCACTCCGGAAATCCATTCATGGTCGGTTGGTATACGTTCATCGAAACAGCTTCGATCTGTGATCATCACCAGCTCTTTTGATGCCCATGACTTGGATGGTCTTCTGTCTAGATTCTATTTTTCATTGCTCCTGGCTTTGTGCGTTGGATAACCATTGCATTCAACAACTCTACAAATTCGGTGGGTGATGACCATTCCCTTGGAACTAGTCAAATATGACGTATTTCCCGATTACGACAGGTCTTTCCCTGATTTTCATTCTAGCAGACATTCATCGAGGAGGAATGGATACAGCATCCACCGGATGGATTTCGTCGTCACTCAAAGTCGTCCCCGAGACCACCTGTCCGCCTCCCTCAGGTCCATTGACATCGGAACTCTACTATTGAGCCCGAGTTCGAATCAATCGCGACAGGCGTCGACCTCGAGGATCCAAAGTTGTAGCAACCAAGTAGCACCTCAATCAATCCTTCCACAGAGAGCGGAGTAGCTCCAAGTCAAGGTCGTATTCTCACTGCCTTTGCCGAGTTCGGTTGACAGCACATGATAAGGATAAGCTAACTCGGGAAACATGGGGGGAAACATTTCTGACATGGTAAATCCATCCTTCTTGAACGAGATCAGGCTCACTGTTGAACTTTCAGATACTACCATGATCCACCGCCTTTGCGATTGAAGAGGGTTGATGCATTTTCGGAGCGACAAAGGTTCTTTTTCCTCGTGATGGTGCTCATTCATTGCATCCAGTACAAAGAGTAACTTGAAGAACACAGTGAAGATTCGTACACCACCAGAATAAATACCCGCCACTTCGTACTCTTTCAATGTCTCCCCAACGCTAGGCTGAAACTTGAACACGACAAGAAGTGATTCTTGGTACCTTCCAGAAGCTGGTGGTGCTATGCGGGAGAAGATATGCAGCGTTGATAAAATCTGCGCGTTTTCGAGTAGCGCCTATGTGAAATCTGTGAGTAGAATGATGCTTGACGGGGTGGTATGTCGTGAGCCTGGAGCGGACAGCGCGCTTCCGGCGAATCTACTAAGGGTCAAAGCTGAGGGAGAAAGCCAGGATATCAGGCAGTTACGGGGCAACGAGCTATCGCCTCATTGGAAGAGGCGATTGTGCGTCTACGACGCGTAGGTGGTGAAATCTATTACATGCGCACCGTGATGTGGGTGTTTTCAGGATACGCGTATTATGATTAGCGCAAGGACGAGTGTAGTATTGTCAATATTGTAAACGCAGGAACAGTAGGCGTCGGTCCAAAGCTAAGTCGCTGAAGATCAGCAATTGATGGTGTCCATGCTTACTTAGAAAAGTTTCTTCGAAAGATGAGACGGTATCCACATGTAAGGAATGCGACTGAAACAAGGGATCGCATGACAGAATAATAATCTCGAAGAGCCAGTTCCTGTTTGGAAGAGTCGTGCATCTATCCACTGCGCCCAGGCGCCATTCCATTTACACTTTGAAGCTGCCGAACAACGTCGAGGAAAACGAGACTTCACTGATACAAAAAGCCCCAGCTCATTTTGATTCGAATCTAGAAGCAGAAGATGTCGGGACCGCAGCACACCCGCCTCCTATTTTTGGATCACTTTCAGCCTTTCGCCTTCGGTCACGCAATTCTTCCCTTTCTGCCACCTACCCTCGCGTGCGAAAGACATTTCTTTGCTTGACACAGTCTCTTGGCCTATTCCATCCTTACGCCCATATCAGTATATGCCTCAAGCTTTCAGCCGTATCATCTATGTATCATCATCTCCCTCCCCAAATTCAGATTGGTTCCTGAAGAACACAAGAAGAACAAGGTGCCCGCTGAACAATAGATCAAATATCCGCTCTGGACCACATTTCGTCACATAGAATCTTTCTCAGACGCAAATCAGAATCGGACATTCATTTTAATGGAAATCTCGAGCTCTCCTGGAGTCTGCTCCGTCGTCCTATGTGTCGCATCTACGAGAATATACCACAAACATACACCGGACCCTATCTTAAGCCTTTCTGAAAAGCTATAAGCACTGCTAATACCTCTCGAGCTTGTTGTATTTCCGCTCAAATTCTGTTCAGCTACCTTAGAAAGTCCAGTTAATTTCCACAAAAGACACTACACCGCTTGATGATGCTTTCAAACATTTCCGAGCTTCGAATAGATGCTGAGAACTTTTGGACGGCCTCGCCTTTCGTATTGGCACTTCATCTTTACTGACAGGGCACAGGGTCGCTCATCGAATAGCTGTATCTCTTCGACTTCTTCTACCTCGTGCTGTTTATCTTTACCATGCATACAATCAATGTATTGGACAGATACCAATAATCGCCGATCAAGCACGCATTAAACGCCTTCAAATGGTACGGTTCACAAAAGCTTCTCCAGCATTCGACGTGCTGGCCTAGCATTACAACCAATGTTTTCCCAGAAGACTGGTGTCTCCAATCTGGGGCGCCTCTAACTTTGGAGGTTGAACATCATTATCAAAGAACCGCAGTGTTAGAAACTGCGAAATACTGCTTCCTCTAACGGACTGTTCACCTGGAAATGATGTGAGATCTGCGTGTTCTTATAAATGTCTCACGGGGGCCGTTTCTGGTCCTCTCCATAATATTTCGCCTTCCGAGCTCTGGTGAACCATTACTTCCCCAGTGCGTCCGTCTGTCCAAGCCACTCATTCAGCTGACTGATTATCGATGATAGTTCTCCTTGTGTCCTCAAGCTCAAACCAAGGAAACGAATTCCTCCGTACTGATTTTTGGTGGGCATCTCGGTGAATTTCATTCACGGTCTAGTATCCTAACTTGACACATGTTTTATCAGGATCGGTTCCTTCTGTGGACAGGTACGTCCCCGATATTCTGTGTTCTGCTATGCGGTCTGATGCTCGTCAAAGTCCTCTAATCGGCGACATGCATAAAGATTTCGTGATGGTTCTTATTCTCCCGTTCGTCACTCGCACCTTTGGTGCGCAGACATCTCCCGATGACAACAAGGGTATACCCGCGTGCACTGAGGATCAGCGTACAGTTTTGAGGATCATATGGAGCTGTCTCGCTACGATATTCGCGTGCACTTGGCTTGCCGTACATCCCAACGTGCCGGGCCGTAATATCACGACAAAGGGTGCAATATCTTGTGCCATTGAACGTGCGAAGATTATGGCTATCACGATTTTGGTACCAGAGCTCATCGTCGGATGGGCTACAGAGCAGTTTATCGTAGCATGGAACTTGCGCCACAGTGAGTATTTCACATCATCGATAGCTATCCCGCTCACAATGGAGACCGACAGGAAAGCATATATCTATCGCATCAGTGATCCATGGTTGGAGGGAACCAAAGGACAACTCAAAGCTGACACTGGCCCATGGATTTCTTCTCAGTATGGGGGGTTTATACTACACCAGAAAATATGAAATCCCTCATCAAGCACTTGACGCCAATGAGGCTACATCCGCCCCACCATCACTCGATGAGATTTTGTCCGATCACACCACACCACTAAACCCTAGATTCCTACACGACGGTACATCTGGCTGGGAGACATGGTATTTCCCGGGAACTCTTGTCACTCTCGAGGCGCTTGAATCTGAACCAGATTTGGTGACGAATCTAGCGGCAATCAGTCCGGAGACAATAGAGGACAAAAGCAAAGGAGACGCGCTGTCCAAATCGGTTTCTATCCTTCAAATATCTTGGTTCATTGTGCAATGCATCGCTGGAGCCATTCAGCGTCTTCCCCTTGCGCTACTCGAAATGACGGCCCTTGCATTTGCTGGCCTCAGCATTATGACGTACTTGTTGTGGTGGTATAAGCCACTCAACGTGAAGTATCATATTTCTTTGGACGGGTCATACTCGAAACCAACGCCGGAAATGCCCGATCTCGAAGCGCCTGCTTCTCCTGTGAATCCTTCTTGGGCAGAGTGGGCATATCATAGATCTTTTTCGGTCTGGGAGTGGATAGGGCTCACCCTCACTGGGCAGCGGCGTTCTGTAGATGGACGCTATGAGGACATCGGAGACGGCGCCTTTCGATTTTACTCTGGTATCACAAGAGAAGTGGATGCACGCCTTATAGCCATGGTTGGTGTAGGATTTTTATTTGGGGCTTTCCATTGTGTGGCTTGGTCATTCTACTTTCCATCGCACGCTGAAATGGTGCTGTGGCGGTTTTCATCGACAGCAGTCTTAATTGGACTCTTCGTAGGAAGCTATACCGGTCTGATAATTCTAATCCTGAGCTTGGTCAATCAGGAATGGTGGTCGAAACTATCCAGAATATTGGCCTGTCCATGGGAAGACAGAAGGCCTTGGGTGTTAATTTTGAACAGGTTCATGGTGTCTGCTGCCTTAGTTGCATATATTGTAGCACGTTGAAGAGACTCTGTGCGCGCAGGCTAGAAATGCAACAGCGTCGAAGACACTGATCACACCCACACCCAACACTACACACACACAAACCCTCAAGTTCGTGGGGGATTCTGATGCGATAGAAGCAGATAAAATTAGCACAACCAAACTCTCAGAATATATGATACGTCGTATAGCGATCGCACTCGTATGGTATCTAGATTTCTCTAAGTCCAAAGGCTTTTAAAACAAGAGGAGCGACAGTTGTCGCTGGGCCTCAAGGCAAAGGTGTAGTAACAATACACACAACGTCAAGAGACTGCACACAAAACCCTCAATAAGTCTCGAGCGACACACGAAATGACCTCAAACAACTTAAAACACACAATACACGACTCAAAGCTTCGCGCTCTAAGCAGAAACCCTTCACAAAACCGTCCACTAAAGCCACAGGATTCAAACCTACGCGCTCGAGCTTCCAAACCGATCAGTAGATCCACAGGGTTCTAACCTATGCGATCCAGAGACTCAATAACCTTATAAAACGCCGTCCGCAAGCCACAGGGTTTGAACCTATGCCACTTGGGAAATATATACCCTCAAGCGAGCACTAATCAAGCCAAAGGGTTTGAACCTCTGCCACCTGTAGTGCCTCGCGTCACACAAAACCCTCAAAGCACAAGAGCGCGTCCTCAATGACACTGAACTCTTCTTCTCAGGTTAGAGCGCAAGTCACCCAACCAATTAACAATCACACAAGTGCCGCGTTAGCTTTCTATGCCTCGCGCGCAACTCAATTCACTCAATATGATATCAATTCTAGGTATATTCTCTCGCTCGAAGTTACAAACTGATCCTGATGCTAGGGCGTCAAGCTGAGGGCTTGCGCGCGACTACAACGGGGGTCCGAAACTTGTACACTACGATTTATACTGCGCTATTTATCTAGCCTACGTCCTACAAATTAGTACAACCATATATAGTATTATTTGGGTTGCGGAACTCCGTTTCCTGGGTCCCGCGCGTGTCGTTGTCATCACACCATAGCTTAGCGGCTTCTCAGAGCTCCAACCTGGTTCCAGACTCTTGTTTCTCCGTGACTCGAAGTCAGTTAGCAGTGCTCGGCACGCGTATGGATGTTACTTGGTATATCCTCGGAGTTGCAGCATACCGCGCAGCTCACGTATCTCGGAATAATGTCTTCTAGTAATCTCTATGGTAGCTAGACCAACCAGCTCCTTGTCTAGGTCTCGCGCGCTTCGGCCGAAGCCAGAAACCTCGGATTTAATCGCATTCTGACATTCTAAAGTCTAGAGCGGCATCTGCCAGTACGGCAGTGCCTTGTGCGTCATAGATCAATGTTGCACGAAGTTTTAATTATCTCATAAGCGTCTTCTGTTCTATTCTTAGCGCGCGTATTGTGTGCACTGTCAGCGCACTCAGTGTCGAGTACTAGGACTTTAGACGTAGTGTGACCTATATAGTATCACTCTCAAGTTAAGCCATGCGCTCCACCCAGCGTCACTCAAGGCATCTCATTGCCTGCACCTTAAATGCTGCGCTCTAGCCATTGCTTCTCTGCATTGGTAACTTATTATTATAAAATGTAGGTATTAATACATTTCGCAAAATTACACGCGTAAACGCTTTCAGAGCGCGTCAACGTATTATCCTTATTATCCTTGCTTTCCTGCAGCTACGTTCTCTGCCCTCGTTCGCCTTCTGTACCGTACAATGGACCACTTACATCCCTCATATATAGTTACGGTTACTTTTCACTTTCCTTATGACTAGTGTATTGTTTTGCATTAAAGGTCTGTCATCAACGACACGACGGAGAGGAGCTCCCGCTAATCTATTAAGCATTGAAATATGTCAGAGAGACAGCTGGCTCGCGTGGTTCGTGTTCACTTTACATGCTCACATGGGAAAGGCTCGGCACTGAAAGAACGCACTGATGCCTTCTCGGGTATCCCATGATATCTACAAGTTACCTTGATCAATGAGCGAGATCCCAAGGATTGTTATATGAACCATCACGAGTACAAATTCAAAGACTGCAACACCTCACTCTGGCTATACGATGAAGGATAGGCGACACCCTCCTCCAGTCTCAGCTAGGTCAAGGAGTTGACGACAACACTCTCATAATACATCCTTTCTTCGAATCATACACAGACCAATATTGAGCGGATCGTGTCTCATACGCCCAGTCGCTTCTCCAGGACTGTGTGCTTCGCCCAACATTAACAGGAAACGAGGACGTTCCGAGCGCCTCAAGCACCAAACTCGTCAGAGAATGCCAACGCTGTCTCCTTTCAAGATCTCAGTGACGTAGATCAGCACGAGATCTCCATGGACACGCAGCACTGGGCAAAGAACCAAAAAAAAGATTGCTCGGTCAGCATTCTCAGATGAGACTCTCAGAGGGCACCATGTCGGCACTAAACATTACTTACAAGATCTCGTCTCATCGGCGAAACGTAACGTGTTGCGCTGAGCGGGATTCGATCTCAAGCCACAGGAGGACAAAAATACCAATGGGTCAGCGTTGTAACAGCAGCCACGTTCAATGCTGTCAAGGAAATTGAACATTAGCAGCATGGCCGAAGAAGAGTAATTACACTTTTTTCGGAGTTCTCTTCTGCACGAGCAGAACCCTAAGTGCTCGAAAAGAAAGGACGTATCGCCAGGGTCATTACGAGCACATATATGCACATTTCTTTTGTGTCACTCTCGTAGGAACCAACAGACGTCGACGAGGTATAATGGGGCTGTATCTACGCTACGCAAGAACCGGTCGACGGAAAGTAGTTGAAGCACACGACACTAGTCTTCAAAGTCAGCACTATCATTTCAATGATATACGATATTCGTACCTCACTCGCCTTCATACTCTAGACCTTTACACGAAGGTCGACTAAACCAGCAAGGAGCGGAATCGAGCTTTGACGCCGTTCATCACTCTCCCACTGTACATCCTCGGCGCAGACTTGGGATGTCTGACAGAGCCTGATGTAAGGTGTTCGAGGGTCGTTGCGATTGTTGGATGATAATGGTGACCCACAAGAGGCCGGCTACACCAATCATGAGCGTTATTGGAAGTATACGCACCATGTGGCATATTATCCGAGACGAAAAAGAAGTACATTCGACGCACAAAGGGTAATTACACTCTGGCAGCAGTCCTCTTCTGCACGAGTGTGTTGGATTACCAAGGCACCCGAACAGAAGAGCGCATGTTGCCTGGGTGAATTCCAGGCGCATATATGTACATTTCTTTTCGCGCCCTTCTTGCCAGAGTTTGTCTCTCGTGCGGTAAACACGTCCTATCGGGTTATGTCTGAATGAGTTGACATGAAAGAGCAATGGAATCGCGTACGCCGATACTGAGCTCGTAGCTGCACTCATCTTCCAAGTCAGCGCCATCAATGGCAGCGACATACAAGAATCGTACCTGGATTTGAATCGTCGTCCTGCGATAGTCGCCTACGCCAGCTGAGAGGTGAATTCAGCTTAGATGTCGTTTGTCACACTGAGCAAGCCTAGCGGGTGAATGGGCCACGTTCGTGCTTCGCGTTATTGCTGCCGACGCAAATGTATTCGAGGGCTGTTGTGTTGTGAAAAGTCTAGGATGATAATATTGGTGCGGAATGCACTGGCTACACCCATCATGAGCGTTGTGTCCCTGAATTAGCAGCATACACACCGTATAACACGTTATCCGAGACGGGAAGGCTGACCCTGATGGAAGGGACGATGAAGTGTGTTAACAATTGTCATCCTGAAGTTTGGGAAACTGGGCCGGGGGCTTGCTCTATCTCTGTGTCCTTCTCATATTCGAATCGTCGATCATGAGCGCTAGCCCTGATCATTGGATCTTGATAGGGAGAATACGTACCGTATAACTTAGCCGCAAAGGAGCCTGACCCTGATGGAAACTCGACGAAGCATTCTCCTCCGGACTACACATGCCGTAGGTGATGCCACTCAGTCTCGGGCTCGCTCCACCTCTGTGAGACGAGCGGGTTGGAATGATAAGATCGGTAAGGCCAAGGACGATGGAGAAAAAGGCGATATGAAAGAGGCTAGTCAAGCGGCGTAGGTGATGGGAGTGGACGAAGAGACGCGTCTCTGCTTGCGTCACTTTGTTTAGCCGGTGGGACCGACTCGGAAGCTGTGCCGGAACGTTGTTCCTTCCTCCGACCACAATATTTGACGTGGCATGAATCTCTGTCCTCTGACGAAGGAATTTCGTACTCTCAGAGGCCACATTGATATTGAAAGCTGAAGACCTTCTTAGTTGGGTGCATGGAGCCGATGCCAGTAACGTCTCCTTTATTCACTCCCGTCGTCCGTCGTGTATGAATGGATATGTTTGCCAGTCCCACTTCATTCATCCAACTTGTATCCCCAGGGACGGAAGGAGTTCTGCAAGCGGTTACTAGGTGCGGCATTGATCTTCTCGACCATACACTGCGAGGGTGAATCTGAGCGGTTAGCCATGAGGGCGATGTCTTACTAATACAAATGACTGAAGAACGTACCTTGAATGTACCCGCTAGACCTTTGCGAGATCGGCCCCCCTACGCCTTCCCCTCTGTACATCTGGAGTGTCCTCTCAAATAGCCTTGACCTCTCGCCCGTAACCTCCTTCTTACACCGCAGATGCCGTCGTCAGCTTGAAGCTTGAAGCTTGACCCTCCGCTTTGCGCTGTATAACGGTGGAACAATGGGATCCTTCCCGAGAGGCCACAGTTGCGACGCAGCCTTCAACCGTCCTGAAACGCCCGTCTCTGTGTCACCGTCTTCAACTTGACCTGCGATCGTCACTCATCGACATTGACTGGTAAGTCCTGGCGGTCGAACGTACGCAAACCCACGTTGAGTGCGTACTAACACGATGACAAAAGGGGATTGAAGAGGTTAAGTTGAACAGAATTTGCGAAATCTGGATGGTTTTCTTTGAGGATCTTGCCGCGCGTAAGTAGATTTTGGTGTATCCACCTGATGGACGTTAGAAGTGCCCTAACCGGTGAAGAACACTGCACACCTGAGGCCTGAAGGCATGAATGCATGAATAGTAATAGCTAAACGACTCTGCATTCTCTTTTTTCGCTGTAGACCATATTTATTGCCCCCTCAGGATGGTCGTAGCAAAAGAAACTGATACTACTGACCAGGGTTATTCACCGTAATGATGGGTGTCCTTAAGTCTGTTACGCGGCGCCAGGCTCCAGCTGGATTTTTTGGGGCCCTTGACAAGAAAACTGTAGTAGGCATCGAGGAGTGGAGCTCTTCTTCTTCTAAGGCTACCTCAATGGTGTTGGAAAGAGGGAAAGAGGGTGACCGTTATGGCTTGTCACAGAACATGTCGGCGCGCGTCCACGGCCCGGGTTCCGCTGCTCTTTCACCGATCGCCATGATTTGCACTATATGGATCTCTCTTCTAACCACGGATAATACCTACCTCTCGAATGTTTAACGAACACTACAAGGCGTCAGCGTCCTCGTCGATGCCTGAACGTTACTATAGAGTACGCTGCGTCAACCTCCTCCCTAGGTTATGCGGAGCTAATCCTTCATTTATAGGTAGCATCGAACCTCGGATTACGTCGATCTTTGTCTTGTGAGCGACAAGACTTGACCTGCGTATCCTTTTCAAATGCTTGGCACGCTCGGTTCTGCGATTCCCAAACATTCCCAGTGTATCCTGTTGTCTCAATGGCAGCTCTGTGAGCGTTCTAGCCCGCGTAGCCTTCATTTATGGCCTATGAAATAGGAAAATTGTGTGGGGGCACCGAAATAGAGGGAGAACTCGGACGGAGTCACGGATGATTGATGAGGTGCGCATCCTCATGCATTTTGGTACTCTTACTCACTGCTGCTCCCAGATATTATGAACAACAGTTAATCGCCGTCCCCGATTCGTCTTACTATGGGCGCGCGGTCTCGATACTTTTTTCCCTGAAGATTCTACGGTATGGCCAAAGCTTTGGTAGTATGAGTCCTGCGATGTTTGCTCCGTGGACCGTACGTATTATTCGGTTCCATATTGACGATCATTCGTCACAGTTACTTTTGCCTCGTCGGATTGCCATAGAAGTGGTCGTCGATTCTCCCAGTTTATATGACCCTCCTCGTTTTATAAGTGCACATCAAGGGCCGTATGCTATGTTAAAGACAACCACGATGATTCTTTATCTCGGGCAGACAGGTTGTACGTTGCACTCAAGTCTCTAACCTAGGCGAAACTAATCTCAGCTTCAAAGGCAACATCGGCTTCACCGCGATAGTAGGCTTGATACTGCCATCCCTCGCTTATTGTTCGATTGATTGCCCATCCCTTGTCGAAGTCACGACTCGGTTCGATAACGTGGCGTTGTGGAACAACGCGGGTTAACTGGACACTCCTTCTCTTCAGCCTTCTTTTCACAGTCTTCATCAATATCTGGTACGCGTTGGGCACTCAGTGGAATTATAAATCACTCGTATTTAGTCTTTTTCAGATCTGAGCTCAAGCGGACTGTGAGCATCACGCCACTACCTCATTTCGGGACTCTGTACCAAGCTTTTCAAGTTCGGAATATAGATGTGGCATCAAATAATAACGTATGTGTTCTCTCGTTGCCCGTCGTCCATCAGCTAAAAATTATAGAAGCATAAACGTTTCTCTTCGCCGGCATAGCCCGCGCTGATGTGCCGGTCTTCTTCGCTTCCTTCTTATGTCACGACGAGAACACGAGAACTTGGACCCCGCTTTCAACGGTGCCACGGAAATGAACCCGACGATCAGATGTTCCGAACATTGTTCGAGGTTGAATTAATCGTTCTGGGCTGATGAGACGATCCTTGGTCAGTCATCTGCCCATTCGCCCATGATGATCTGCCTCATGGATATTCTTTTAGGTGTCCAGAGTGTTACTTTTAGACCACAAGTTATCTTATAACCTTCGTTGTCTTTCGCATAGCAAGAATAATATATTGTGCCTCCATCTTTTCTTCCTTGCCTGATTAAGTCAACATCAGATATACATTCCTGGTTGGTTGGTATCCATTCATTGAAACAGTTTCGACCTCGAGCTCTTTTCATCATCCATGACTTGGACGGTCTTTTGATGAAATAAATTCTCTTCTTCGTTGCTCCTGGCTTCTACACCATTGATAACTATTGCATTCGACGACTCCACACATTCAGCGGGCGATGACCATTCACTTTGAAGTGGTCAAATATGACGTGTTTCCCGCGTACAATAGGTCTTTCGCTGATTTTAGTTCCAGCCAACGCTCACCGAGGAGGAACAGATACACCATCCAAAGGATAGATTCTTCATCGCTCCCGGTCCGCCTCCATTGACGTCGAAACTCTACCATTGAGCCCGACTTCGCGACAGGTGTAATCCAAAGTTGCAGTAAGACGCCCGTGTGAAGGACTGTACGGTCAAGGACTTGCTCGTGAAACATAGTCACGCGACAATCAGTCCTTGCGGAGCGGAAAGATTGGTCGGCTTTCCCTTGCGAGTGAGGCTAGCGGCGCATGAGTAAAACTCGTGGAAGATTGGGGGGAAACATTTCTGGTATGGTGAACCCATCGTTCTTGAACGAGCTGAGGTTTACTGTAGATACTATCATGACGCACCGCTTTTTTGTCTTTGCTTTGAATCCTCGGAGCAGACTTGGGACATCTGACTGGCCCCAGTTGTAAGGGGTTCGAGAGTTGTTGCGATAATGGTGGCCCACAAGTCGCTGGCTACACCATTGGACCGCCTGGTTGGGAATATACACACCCTGTAGGATATCATCCGAGATACGCAAGAGGTACATTCGACACACAAACAGTAATTACACTCTGGCAGCAGCCCTCCAGGAGATCCCCACATACTGTCGTTATATGGCGCGAAGGACCAAATAAGAGATTGCTAGCTCAGCGCTCTCAATCGGAGGCGCTACAGGCGTACTAAATCAAAATTGCATTAGACGTCTGCCTTGTCCTGACCGGGGTTCGATCTCAAGCGACGGGAGAACAAAAAGATACATGCGCAAAATTCGAAATGTAGTTACAACAACTAAGTCATATGGCTACATTCAACTCTGACCTGTAAATGGAATACTAGCACCATGGTGGACATCCGATGTATTGTTGGGAGTTCTCTTGTGCACGAGCGGAACATAATCGCTATGACATGTCACCTGGGTCAATTCCGAGTTCGTATATGCACATTTCGTTTGGTCCACTTTCGTCAGAACCAACAGATATCGACGAGGTAGAATTAGATTGTCTTTGTGCTACGCAAGAACCGGTCGACAGAAAGCAGTGGTGGAAGCGCACAATGCTACACTAGCCTTCAAAGTCAGCACCATCGTTTCAATGACATATGGTGTGCGTACCTCGCTCGCCTTCATACTCTAGGTGTTCGTGCGAGAATCGACTAAACCAGCATGGAGCAGAAATCAGGTTTAATATCATCTGTCACTCTCCCACCGTAGGCGCGTCTAGCGAGTAAATGAGGCAAAGTCTTTCCTTTGCATCCTCGGCGCAGACTGGGGACGTCTGACTGGCCAGTTGTAAGGGGTTCGAGGGCCGTTACGATTATTTGATGGCCCTAAAGGCGCCGGCTACACCAATCATGAGCCTAGGTTCGCCTGGTCGGAAGGATACGCACCCTGTAGGATATTATCCGAGACGCGAAAAAGGTTGACCCAAACACTCGGGCAGCAGTTCTCTTCTGGAATCTGCGCGAGTGTGTTGGATTACCATGACACTCGAACAGAAGAGCGCATGTTGCCTGGGTGCATATACGCACATTTCCTTTCGGGTCGTTCTCGCCAGAGTTTGTCTTTTGTACTGTAAACGCGTCCCGTCGGGCTATGCAGGAATGAGTTGACAGGAACAAGCAATCGAATCGTACACGCTGATACTGAGTTTGTAGCTGCCCTCGTATTCCAAGTCAGCGCTATCGATAGCAACGACATATAAGATTCATACCTGGATTCAAATCATCGTCCTGCAATGGTCATCTACGCCAGCTGGGAGGTGAATTCAGCTTAGATGCCGTTCATGAGTCTAGCGGGTGAATTGACCACGTTCGTGCTTTGCGTTATTGCTGCCGACGCGTGTTCGAGGGCTGTCGCGTTGTAAAAAGTCTCGGATGATGATATTGGCTCAAAGTTTACTGGCACTGCGTACAACCGTCGTGAGCAAGGGAACTCTTGAATGAGAGCATACGCACCGTATAACCCGTTATCCGCAGTCTACGCGCACGACTTGGCTTCAGGTGATGGCAGCAGAAGAAGGAACGTGTCTTTGTTAGCCACGTCCATCCAGGAAGACGAGACTTGTTCTATCGTGCCTCCTAGAATCCCCGATAGTACAGCTCCATAAACGTTGCTTGCTCCTATGAATCCGCTCCATAATCCGTCATTGTTGCCGATGCAATGGTGGTTGTAGGCGTTTGAGGGCTGTGGCTACCCGTCGTTCGTCGTTCCACCCCGATGTACGTTCCATGCGAAGAACATGTGGTCACTAGGGACGGAAGGAGTTCTGCAAGCCATTACTCAGGGAGCTCATAAATGACTGAAGAACGTACCTTGGATGTACCCGCTACACCTTTGCGAACTCGGTTCCCCTATGCCTTCCTCTGTACGCCTGCAGCATCCTCTCGAATAGTGTCGACCTCCTTCCTATGCCGCGGATGCCGTCGTCCTCGTCCCTCTGCTTTGCGCCGTATAACGGTGGCTCCCACCCGAGAGGCCATAGTCGCAACACAGCCTTCAATCATCCCGAAACGCCCATCCCTGTGTCACCGTCTTGAACTTCTCCTTCAATCGGCATTCATCCACTGGCATGTCCCACAGATCCAACGTACATGAACCGACGTTGAGTGCGCTATAACACGATGCGCAAAGGGGATTGGTGACGTTAACTTGGACGGAATTTGCGAAATATGGATGATTTTCTTTTCGGAGGATCTTGCGGTCGGTAAATAGGTTGGGACCTTTTGGCGCATCCACCTGATAGAAGTTACAAGTGCCCTAACCGGTGAAAGACATTACGCACCTGACGCAACAAGTAATGCCAGAACAACTCTCCATTCTCTTTGTGCGTTGTAGATCATATCTATTGCCCCATCAGGATGGTCGTAGCAACAGAAACTGATATTACTGACCTTGGTTATTCGCAGTAGTGCTGGGTAGGGCGTCTTGAGTCCATTAAGCGACGCCAGACTCCGGCTGATTTTGTGGGGGTCTTGACGAGAAAACTGTGGTAGGCATCGAAGAATGGATGGAAGGACAGCTCTTCCTCTTCTAGGGCTACCTCGATGGTGTGGTAAGAGGGAAAGAGCGTGACCGTCATGGATTGTGACAGAACGTGTCTGCGCGTCCACGGGCCGGGTTCCGGTGTTCTTTCACTGACCGCAATGACTCGCACTATATGAATCTCTCTTCCAACAACGACCAATACCTAACATACATTCGCGTCTCTAATTACGTCAAGCTACGCGAAAAAGAACCACTCGATGGACGCGTGGGTGTGTACTCTGGTTCTTCTCGGCTCATCAAAAGTTTCCGTAGTAAATTGTCTTAGTGTGGCCGTCTTTGCTTAGGCGTGCGCGTCGACGCCTGAACGTTACTATGGAGTACGTTGCATCAGCTTATTCCCTAAGTCATGCGGAGCTAATCTTGCGTTTATAGGCCTCGATCTTCGTCCTGTGAGTGACGAGACTTGACCTGCATATCCTTTTCAAATATTTGGCGCACTAGGTTCCGCGATTCTCGAACATTCCTAGTGGTCTTGGTTGCATCCGTGGGCGTTCTAGTCCCGTCATGCTGCAAAGCCTTAATTTGCAGCCTATGGAATAGCCAAATGGCACGGAGGCGCCGAAATAGGTGATCGGAAGTCAGCTAATCCTACGAGAACTCGGACGGAGACACTCCTGATTGATGAGGTGTGCATCCTCATGAATTTTTCTACTCTCACTGACTGCTGCCCCGAGATATCATGAACATCAGTCGATTGCCGTTCCACTTCGTCCTGCTACAGGCGCGCAACCTCGATATTTTTCCCCCTGAATATGCTACGGGATAGCCGAAGCTTCAGGGACATGAATCCCACGATCTTTGCTCGCTGGATCGTATGTACTATTCAGTTCCATATTGACGATGTTGAACTCATCATTCTCCACAGTTGCTGTGGTCGTCGATTCTCCAAGTTTGTACGACCCTCCTCATTTTATCAAAGACCGTATGCTACATTCAAGATAATCACGACGATTCGTTATCCCGGGCATCCGGGCTGTACATTGCGCCGAAGTTGCTAACCTAGGCGAAGCTGAACTCTGCTTCACAGGCAAAATCGGCTTCACACGATACTGGCCTTCACTCACTCCAACAGTTATCATCTGATTGGCCGCCTACCCGATGTTGAAGTAACGACTTGGCTCAATTGTAGAACCACGCGGGCTGATTATTTTTCTCCGGCACAACCTTGGCCGCCTTCCTTCTTATGCCGCGAGTCCAATGCCAGAACTTGGATGCCGCTCTGGACGGTACTACAGAAATGAGCCCGACAAGCAGATGTACGGGGTTGAGTGAATCGTGCTGGACTGGCGAGACGATCCTTGGTCAATCATCAGCCGTGATATTTTGACTCATTGGATATCCATTTCCATTTCCAGAGTGCAAATTTTAACATCGAGTTATGTTAGATAATTCTGTCTTTCGCATATCGAAAATACTTCATTATGCATCCATCTTCTCTTTTCCTCGCCGACCAAGAGAATGTCAGCGAAGGTCGGTTGGTATTCGTTTATTGAAACACCTTCCATCTTTGATCATTCATGCATCATGATTTGGGCGGTCTTTTGTCTATATTGTACGCATCGTTTTTCCTGGGTTTAATACCTTTGATAGCTGTTGCGTTCTATGACTCTACAAACTCAACGCACAATGACCATTTCAGTCAAAGATGACACGTTTCCCTCATAAGACAGGAATTTCGCTGATTTTCATTCCAGCCAACATTCACAGAGGACGAAGGGATACAGCGTGCAAAAGATAGACTCGTCATCACTCAAAGTCGTCCACGAGGCCACCTGTCCGCCTCCTTCAGGTTCATTGATACTGGAACTCTACTATTGAGCTCGGGTTCGAATCAATCGCGACACCCGTGGAGGGCTGTGCAGTGTTGTTGTCAAGGCCCGGGAATTGCTCGCGGGATCGCGTAACACGTCAATCAGTCCTTCCGCAGACAGCGGAGTAGCTCCAAGCCGAGTTTGTGTTCTCATTTCCCTTCCAAATCAGGCTAGCTCGGGTGGCGGCGCATGATAAGGACGAATAAAACTCGGCGAATATTAGGGGAAGATATAATCTCCAGCCCGACTTGCATTCTCATGCTTTCGAAACTTCCTCGTTTCCTCATTGGCCGGAATGTCTTGGAGCGACTACTGGGTGCTCAGTGTTCAATATCCATCTAAATTTATTGCTCCCCGCACTCAACTTTTTTGGTGCAGGAAGTACAGCTAATTCACACAACGGGCGGTACACCCCTTGATTATGGTTGTAAAAATAACCAAGCCTGAGCTTCGAATAGGCGCTGAGGACTTTTGGAGTGCCTCGTCCTTCTCACCGGTACTTGATCTTTATCAGCAGTGCACCAGGCTCGTCAAGGAGCTGTTTATCTTCGATTTCTTCAACCTCGTGCTGGCTATTTTTACCGTGAAAATGACTAACATGGCGATCAGGTATCAAGAGTCGCCCATGAAATACGCATTGAACTGATTCAAATGCTACGGTTTATATCAAACGAAAGCTTCTCTAGGGCTCAACGCATTGGCCTGGCATATTACGATAAATGTCCTCCCTTGAAATTGGTGTCTTAAACCTTCATTCTGGGGTATCTGTAACCTCGAACACCGCTATCAAAGAAGCACATCGATAAAACTCCGAAATACAGCATACTCCAACACAGGCTGTATGCATAACGATGCTGTAATATCTATGTCTTCCCGCGAACATGTCATTTAAACGAGCGGCACCGGACTGTCTCTAGTTCTCTCTACAATAACTTTCCTTCCTCACGTTCCTGGACAATTCATTTCTCAGTTCATCCGTCTGTCCAAACAGCTCTTTCACTCGAACACCTAGCATTTTCGCAGTATCAGCTCCAAATCAGCTCCTTATGTGGACAGGTCCGTCCCCGATATTCTGTGTTCTCCTATGCGGTCTGATGCTCGTCGAAGTCCTCTAATAGGCGACATGCATAAAGATTTCGTGATCGTCCTTATTCTCCTGTTCTTCACTCGCGCCTTCGGTGCGCAGACATCTCCCGATGACAGCAAGGGTGTACCTGCGTGTATTGAGGATCAGCGTACAGTTTTGAGGATCATATGGAGCTGTCTCGCTACGATATTCACATGCACTTGGATTGCCGTACATCCCAACGTGCCGGGCCGTAATATCACGACAAAGGGAGCAATATCTTGTGCTATTGAACGTGCGAAGATTATGGCTATCACGATTTTGGCACCAGAGGTCATTGTCGGATGGGCTGCCGAGCAGTTTATTGTGGCATTGAAGTTGTGTCATGGTGAGTATTTCATATCATCAGGAGTAATCCCACTCACATGATGAACGACAGGAAAGTACAATTCTATCGCATCAGCAACCCAGCCTTCGACGGAGCAAAAGGAAGAATCTAAGCTGACACTGGCCCATGGCTTTCTTCTCTGTATGGGGGGTTTCTATTACACCAGAAAATATGAAATCCCTCATCAAGCACTTGAAGCCAATGAAGCTACATCCACCCTGCCGCCATCATCACCGCCATCATCAGTCCACAAGATTTTATCTGATCGCACCACACTACCGAACTCTGGATTCCTACCTGGCGGTACATCTGGCTGGGAGACTCGTTATGTCCCGGGAACAGTTGTTAATCTCGAGGCGCTTGAATCTGAACCACTTTTGGTGACGAACCTAGCGGCAATCAGTCCGGAGGCAATAGAGGACACAAGCAAAGGGGATGCGCTGTCCAAAATGTTTTCTATCCTCCAAATATCCTGGTTCATTGTGCAATGCATCGCTCGAGCCATGCAGCACCTTCCCATTACGCTACTTGAAATGACTGCACTTGCATTCGCCGGCCTCAGCATGATCATGTACTTCTTGTGGTGGTATAAGCCACTGAATGTGAAGTATCACATTTCTTTGAACGGGTCGGACTCGAGACTGATGCCGGAAACACATGATCTCGAAGAATCGGCGTCTCCTGTAAAACCTTCTCGGGCAGAGCGGGTATATCATAGATTGTTTTCGTTCGGGGAATGGCTAGAGCTCACCACTCTCGGGTCTTCTGTATATGGAAATAATGAGGACATTGGACGTGGTGCCCATCGATTTAACTCTGGTACCAAAGAAGAATATTCGAAACGCCTTATGACTATGGTTGGTATAGGATCGTTATTTGGGGCCTTCCATTGTGTGGCTTGGTCATTCTACTTTCCATCGCATGCTGAAATGGTGCTGTGGCGGTTTTCATCTATGGCAGTCTTGATTGGACTCTGTGTAGGAGGCCATTTCCGCGTTGGAAATATAATCCTGAACCGGGTCGATCCGGAATGGACGTCGAAGACAGTCAGTGTATTTTTACGTGCATGGAGAGACGATAAAACCTGGGTGATAACTTTGTACCTCATTTCCCAGGTCATGTTGTCTGTTGGCATAGTCGCATATATTGTAGCGCGTATTATCCTTATTATCCTTGCTTTCCTGCAGTTACGTTCTCTCCCCCCGCTCGCCTTCTGTACCGTACAGTGGACCACTTACATCCCTCACATATAGTTATGGTTAATTTTCGCTTTCCTCGTGACGAGTGTATTTTTGGAAGGATTTAACCAGCTCTCTCTAGACTCTGACGAATTTCACTGCTTAATTAATAATATATTAGTGGGAGCTCTTCTCCCTCGTCCCGCTGATAATAGACCGTCGTGTTCACATTACATGCTAAAATTGAAAGTGCATTGTGTGAATAGGAAGTAGGAAGCTAAGCGGAAAGGGTACTCAATTTATACGAGGGTCTGTGTTAGGAATACACCTGAATTCGTAAATGAGAGCGTGAGGCGAGAGGGATGATCAGAAGATTGTTGAATGAATTATGAGGGATGCATGTCATTAGTAAGAGGAATGCATTCCAGTGAGGGTTCGTCAGGAGACCTGAGTAGGCCGGTTTTCGAGGTACATGATGACAGCAAGCTCGAAGCGATACTATTTTGACATAACCGTATTCCGTTCCTGCCTCTTCGATTGCTCTGAACGCCGCCATGCAACGTGGTCTCCTTTGTAGTCCGTCAATCTCATTGCTTTTATATTTTTCAGCCCTCTGATGCCCTTCTCAGGTATTCCATGATATCTACAAGTCACCTTGATCGATGAACGAGAAGCGGGGAGTTCCTGCAGGAAATTGTAAGTGAATTCGCATCAATAATTACAATTAGGTTGACGAGCACATTCTGTGAGACATTAATACCGCGTTCCAGCCCCTCTTGACATCGTATTGCGAGCAGCAGGCGGTTCCATAGTAAACGAGCAACTCGTTGCCAACGTGCCGTCACGACTACGGTCCCTGATGATTCCGTAGCTAAATCCTTGTGAGATTGCCTATGCCTAAACCGATGAAAGGGACTTAGACTCGCGTGTACTGCTCCTTATGGCCTCAAACATCCTGTACCCCGTATTTACGGATATCTGGAGAATTTATCAGTGAGAATGTTTTCGCAACTGAAACTTTATGATGGAAGCCTCACCACTATCACTTTTCTCAGCATCGTCGTGCTTTTTCACAGCATATATGAGAACCTGAATCATGAGGGTCAAGACAAACGGTGCCGGTCCGCTAATTGGCCTTGTACACATCAAGATAACCTTGATCCTCTCAACATTGTTATATAAACCACTACGGGTACAAATTCAAGACTGAAACACGTCGCTCTGACTATATTGGTGAAGGATAGGCGACACCCTCTTCCAGTCTCAGCCAGGTCAAGGAGTTCACGACGACACTCTCATAATACATCCTTTCTTCGAATCATACACAGACCAACATTGAGCCGATCGCGTCTCACGTTATACCTACGCCGAGTCGCTTCTCCAGGACTGTGCGCTTCACCCAACATGAACAGGAAACGAGGACGCTCAGCGCCTCAAGCACCCAACTCGTCAGAGAATGCCAACGACTCTTTCTCTTTTCAAGGTCGCAGTGCCGTAGATCAGCACGAGATCTCCATGGACACACAGTACTGTGCAAAGAACCAAATAAAAGATTTCCGCATTCTCAAATAAAACTATCAGAGAGCACCATGTCGGCACTAAACCGAGTACATTACTTAGAAGGTGTTGTCTGTCGGCGCGACGTATCGTGTTGTCCTGAGCAGGATTCGATTAGGGTTGCGCACGAAACCCTAGGTTTTGATACACCAGGGTTTCGGACCGGTAAGTTACCGGTTAGTTACTGGTAACTTACCTCCCCTCGCTGGAGGGATTTTCAGCGAGGTAACTTACCTGTCATGTGATGACATATGAGCAGCAATATCACCACCATACTCAATCCTATTGAATTGATATTTTATTTACAACCTCAAACAAAGCACTGTAGTGATTTCCAATGAATTATACTTCAGGAGAAAGAAAAACGTGTAGAATAACACAAAGGTGAAGATGTTCGAAAAAAAATTGCAAATGCCGCGCGTCAGTCATGTGAAGCTACACGTGATAAGGTAAGTAACGGTAAGTTACTGTATCAAAACCCCCCCCTTGGGGAGGGGTCGGTAAAAAACGGTATGTTACCCCCCCTGGAGGTTTCGTGCGCAACCCTAGATTCGATCTCAAGCCACGGGAGGTCAAAAATGTATCAAGGAGCTGGCCGAATTCTAACGGAAACCAGGACCGCTAAGTCATATGGCCACATTCTATGCTAATCAGCAAATGGAATACTAGTACCATGTCCGAAGAACGCTTTTCTTTTCTGCACGAGGGGAGCCCTAAGGGCTCGAAAAGAAACGACACGTCGCCGGGTCAATTCCGAGTTCATACATGCACATTTCGTTTGCGCCACTCTCGTCCGAAGTCAACGATGTAGGATTGACGCAAGGACCAGTGAACAGAAAGCAGTAGTAGATGCGCGCGACACTAGTCTATACCTACGCTATGCTTCAAAGTCAGCACTACCATTTCAATGATATACGATATGCGTACCTCACTCGCCTTCATACCCTCGGTGTTCGCGCGAACGTCGACTAAACCAGCATGGAGCAGAGACCAAGTTTGATATCGTTTGACACTCCCACCGTAGGCGTGTCTAGCGAGTAAACGATCCAAGGCCTTTGCTTTGAATCCTCGGCGCAAACTTGGGACGTCTGACTGGCCAGTTGTAAGGGGGTTCGAAGGCCGTTGTGATTATTGGACGGCCTAGAAGACGCCGGCTACACCCATCATGAGCATCAGATCACCTGATGGGAAGCATACACACCTTGTAGCATATTTTCGGAGACGTGAAAGAGGGACATTCTACACACAAACGGTAATCACACTCTGGCAGCAGTCCTCTTCTACACGAGTGTGTTGGATTACCATGACACTCGAACAGAAGAGCGCATGTTGCTTAGGTGAATTCCAAGTGCATATACACACATTTCTTTTCGCGCCGTTCTCGCAAGAGTTTGTCTTTCGCACTGTCACAAACGCGTCCCGTCGTGCTATGCAGGAATGAGTTGACAGGAACAAGCAATCGAATCGTACACGCCGATACTGAGTCCGTAGCTGCCCTCATATTCCAACCCAGCGCTATCAATGGCAACGACATACAAGCTTCGTACCTGGATTCAAATCATCGTCCTGCGATGGTCGTCTACGCCAGCTGGGAGGTGATTCAGCTTGGATGCCGTTCATGAGTCTAGCGGGTGAATTGGCCACGTTCGTGCTTTGCGTTATTGCTGCCGACGCGTGTTCGGGGACTGTCGCATTGTAAAACGTCTCGGATGATGATATTGGCTCTAAGTTCACTGGCACTAGCACTACCTACAACCATCGTGAGCATGGGAACCCTTGAATGGGAGCATACGCACCGTATAAACCGTTATCTGAGAGTCCCACGGTCTATGCGCACCACTTGGCTTCAGGCGATGGTGGCAGAAGAAGAGACGTGTCTATGTTTGCCACGTCCATCCAGGAAGAGGAGACTTGTACTATCGCGCCTCCTAGAACCCCCGATAGTACAGCTCCACAACCGTCGCTTGCTCCTATGAATCAGTTCCATAATCCGTCATTGAATGCTTGTTGTAGGCGTTTGAGGGCTGTGGCGTTGTGAAGAGTCTTGGATGATAACATTGGCGCGGAATTCACTGGCTGCACCCATCGTGAGCATCGTGTCCCTTGATTTGCAGCATACACACCGTATAACCGCTGATAGAAGGGACGACGAAGTATGCCAACAATCGTCGTCCAACTGTTCGCGCCACTCGGCCTCGGGCTTGTTCGACCGCTGCGTTCTTCTCATAGACGAGTCGGTCGGGAGGATAACAGAGAATGAAGAAAGAGCCGACATGAAAGACCCGAGGAGGTGATGGCGGCGGAAGAAGAGTCGCGTCTTTGCTTGCGTCACTTTGTTCGGCGGGTCTGACCGACTCTGAAGCTGTGCCGGAACGCGCGTGCTTAGTCGATCCCGTCGTTCGTCGTTCTACCCCGATGTACGCTCCGCGTGAAGATCACGTGGTTACTAAGGGGAAGACTGAGGCTATGGAGGCGCAGCGTTGATCTTCTCGACCATATACTGCGAGGGTGACTGGGACTGAGCGGTTAGCGGTTAGCGGGCGATGTCTTACAAATGACTGAAGAATGTACCTTGAACGTACACGCTAGAATTTTGCGAACTAAGTCCCCCCACGCCTTCCTCTGTACGTCTGCAGCGTCTTCTCGAACAGCCTTGACTCCACCTACTCCTTCCTTGTCCCTCCGTATGTCCATCAAACAAGTGGGCCCTGCCCGAGACGCCACAGTCGCGACACAGCCTTCAATCGTCCTAAAACACGCGTCTCCATATCCCCATCTTCAGCTTGTCCTTCAATTGTCACTCATCCACTGGCATGTCCGGGCGGTCCAACGTCCACAAACACGTGCGAGTCTGTTACACAGTGCGACAGGGCGATTATTGAGGTTACGGAATTTGCGAAATCGGGATGCTTTTCTTTGAGGATCTGGCGGTCGGTAAATAGAATTTGGCATATCCACCTGTTGGACGTTAGAAATGCCATAACCGGTGGAGAACACTACACCTGACTAGTAATACCAGAACGGCTCTTCACTCTCTTTTTGCGTTGTAGATCATATCTATTCGTCCATCAGGGTGACCGTAGCAACAGAAACTGATATTATATTGACCTTGGCTATTCGGAGCGTCTTCAGTCCATTAAGCGGCGCCAGGGTCCAGCTGGATTTTGTGGGGTCCGCGACAAGAAAAATGTGATAGCCATTGAGGAATAGATGGAAGGCTAGCTCTTCCTCTTCTAGGGCTACCTCGATGGTGTTGGAAGAAGGGAAAGAGCGTGACCGTCATAGCTTGTCACGGAACGTGTCGCGCCCGCCCACGGGCCGGGCTCCACCGACTGCCATGACTCGCAGTCTATGAATCTCTCTTCCCACTGATATCTACAAAGAGAACCCTACCGAATGGTCCGGCCTTCGCCATCGAACAAAGTACAGCCAACAAAGGCGCATCTTGCCTTCCAACCACGACCGATACCTACCATACATTCGCGTCTCAAAGAACACAATAAGGTGTCAGCGGCCAGGCGACCTCTTACTCGTGCATTCCGCTACCTCCGGTCACGTATCTCTCCTCCTGTGCTGTACACTTGCGGAAGGAGTTACCGCCGAGCTACATGGAAAAGAATCACTCGGTGGGTACTGTGGTTCTTCTTGACCTAGGCGTGCTCATCATAAGTTTTGATAGTAGATTGTCTTAGCGTGGTTGTCTTTGCTTACGCGTCCTCGCCTATGCCTGGACGTTACTATAGAGTACGTTGCGTCAACTTCCTCCCTAGATTATGCGGAGCTAATCTTGCGTTTATAGGCAGCATCGACCCTCGAAGTACGTCTTGCGAGCGATGAGACCTGCGTATCCTTATCAAATGTTTGGCACGCTCGGCTCTGCGATTCCCGAATATTCCCAGTGTCTCAATGCCATATCCGTGAGCGTTCCAATCCTGTCATGCAGCCTATGGAATAGCAAAACTGCATGGAGGCGAGGGTCGGAACTCGGATGGAGGCGTGAGGTGCGCATCTTCATTCATTCTGCTACGCTTACTCACCACCGCTCCCAGATATTATTAATGCCATCTTGCTGCAGGCGCGCGTCCTCCATATTTTTTCCCCTTGAATATACTACAAGATGGCCACAGCTTTGGTGGCATGCAACGCCACGTTGTTGAGCCAAATCGTTACTTCGACATCGGGTGGGCGGCCAATCAGACGATAACTGTTGGAGTGAGTGAAGGCCAGTACCGTGCAAAGCCGATTTTGCCTGTGAAGCAGAGTTTAGCTTCGCCTAGGTTACCGACTTCGGCACAAAGTACAGCCCGGATGTCCGAGATAAAGATTCATCGTGATTTTCTTTAATGTAGTGTAAGGGCTTTGATGTGCACTTATAAAACGAGGAGTGTCGTAGAAACTGGGAGAATCGTCGGCTACTGTACGGCAATTCGAGGAGGGAAACTAACTGTGGAGAATGATGAGTTCGACATCGTCAATAAGGAACTGAATAGTGGGACTCACGCCATCGACGCGCAATGGCCATTCCAGTCAAAGATGACACGTTTCCCTCATAAGACAGGACTTTCGCTGATTTTTATTCTAACCAACATTCACAGAGGATGAACGGATACAGCGTGCAAGAGATAGATTCGTCGTCACTCAAAGTCATCCACGAGGCCACCTGTCTGCCTCCTTCAGGTTCATTGACGCTGGAACTCTACTATTGAGCTCGGGTTCGAATCAATCGCGACAGGTGTAGACATCAAGGATCCAAAGGTGCAGTAGGACGCCCGTGGAGGGCTGTGCAGTGTTGTTGTCAAGGCCTGGGATGTGCTCGCGGGATCGTGTAACACGTCAATCAGTCCTTCCGCAGACAGCGGAGTAGCTCCAAGCCGAGTTCGTGTTCTCATTTCCCTGCCAGATCAAGCTAGCTCGGGGGGCGGCGCATGATAAGGACGAATAAAACTCGGCGAATATTAGTGGAAGATGTAATCGTAAACCCATCCTTCTCGAACGAGTTGAAGCAACTTGAAAGAACGCGCCGAAGATTGGTACACCGCCAACATCAATGCCTACTACTTCGTGCTCTTTCAGTGTCTCCTGAACGATTCCTAGTGCCTTCCAGGAGCTGGTGGTATGCTTGAGAAGGTACACAGCATTGATAAAATCTGCGCACTTTCGATTATTGCCTATATTGTGTGAGATGTGCGAGCTTCTCATGGCAGACAGTTAGTCGCCGTTGGTTCTTGTATCGATCTACTTACGTGTTGACTTATTTCCGAGGGGATTTCGTAGTATATAAGCTAGGATATTTCGTAGTTAGTCCCCATGTCGCGTTTGCCACAGATGTAAACCATTCTTGCCACTCACTTCGCTTGAGAACGGCCCCGCGATTCTAACATATTGATCTCTGTGAGCAGAATGATCCTCGACAGGGTGAAAATGGGAGGATTACATAACGGAGGATGATAGATCCTCAGCCTAGAGCGGATAGCGAGCTCCTGGCGTATTCATTAAGGGAGATAAGGTGAGAGCTTCGAATAGGCGCTGACAATGTCTGGACTGCCTCGCCCTTCGTAACAGCACTTCCTGGACACGAGTCCGCTCATTAAATAGATGTATTTCTTCCATGTCTTCCACCCTGTGCCGGTTATTCCTAGCGTGCATGGGACCAATGCAGTGTTCAGATATCGAACTTTCAAGAGTCACCCATCAAGCATGCAATACTGTATACCATTTCGATCGACTCGAACGCGATCCAAGAAATTTGGGCCAAGAAAAAAAAGAAAAAAAATCGGAATAATTGAGAAAGAATTATTTCCGTTCCCAGATGTATTCCCGTGATGCGTGACGTTCGAACTGAACGAAATAGTACAGTAAACTGCTTCAAATATTACGGTCCACACCAAACAAAATCCTCTCTAGCACTCAAGGCGTCGACGGTTGGCCTAACATCACGATAAATGTCTTCCTAGAGGATTGGTGTCTCCATTCTTACGGGCCCGTAACTGTATGCGTCGTTATCAAAGAGTCGTAGTCATAGAAACTCCAAAATATATTATGCTTCGACAGGCTGTTCACCTGGAAATGCTGTGAGCTCTGTGTGTTCTTATAATTGTCTTACAGCCGCCATCTCTTGTCCTGACCTCATCTTCCTCGCTCTCGTGAACCATTACTTCCCCAGTGCGTTCGTCTGTCCAAACCACTCATTCAGTTGACTAATTATCAACAAAAGTTCTCCTCGCATCCACAAGCTCAAGCCTAGGAAAGGAATTCGTCCGTACAAATTTTCGGTGCGCTTCTCGACGTATTGTACTCTCCGTCTAGTAACTTAATTTACATGCAGGAGCATTCCCGTACCGACAAGCTTCTTTTTCTCAGAATTGATTCCTTCTGTCGACAGGTGCGTCCAGATATTTCGCATTCCGCTATGGAGCCTGCCGCCTGATGCTTATTAAAGTCCTCAAATCAGCGACATGTATCAAAGTTTTGTGGTCGTCCCTATTCTCCTGTTCACCACTCGCGCCTTCGGTCTGTCATCATCGCCCAATGATGATGGCGGTTTAACCACGTGTAGTGAGGACCTGCGTACAGTTTCGAGTATTATATGGAGCTGCCTCGCCACAATATTCGCATGCACGTGGCTTGCTGTACATCCCAATGTCCCGGGTCGTAACATCACGACAAATGGAGCGATCACTTGTGCCATTGAACGTGCAAAGATTATAGCTATTACGATTTTGGCACCTGAGGTCATTCTTGCATGGGCTGCAGAACAGTTTATTGTCGCATGGAAGTTGCCTCACGGTGAGTATTTCACATCATCAGGAGTTACTTGTCCTGCTCACAATGGAGACTGGCAGGAAAGTATACTTCTATCGCGTCAGTGATCGACCCTTGGAGGGAGCAAAAGGACGATTCAAAACTGACTCTGGCCCATGGTTTCTTTCTCAGTATGGGGGGTTTCTATTACACCAGAAAATATGAAATCCCGCATCAAGTACTTGACTCCCATAAAGCTACATCCACACCGCCATCATCATCACTGCTCCACACATGTTCGTCCAATCCCACCACGTCGCTAAACCCTCGATTCCTACCTGACGATACACCTGGTTCTGAAACTGTTCATGTCCCGGGAACACTTGTTACTCTCAAAGCACTTGAATCTGACCCAGATTTGGTGAAGAAGCTGGCGGCGATCAGTGCAGAGACAATAGAGGACAAAAGCAAGGGCGATGCGCTGTCTAAAACCTTTTCTATCATCTAAATATCCTGGTTCATCGTGCAATGCATCGCCCGAGTAATTCAGCATCTTCCCATTACGCTACTCGAAATGACCGCACTTGCATTCGCCGGCCTCAGTATTATCATGTACTTCTTGTGGTGGTATAAGCCACTTAACGTGAAGTACCATATTTCTTTGGACAGGTCGGACTCGAGACCGATGCCGGACAAAAACAATCCTGAGGAATCCGCGTCCCCTGTGAAATCTTCCAGGCATAGATTGGACTGGTTCAGAGAATGGATAGGGTTCACCACTTTCGAGGGTCCTGAAGATCGATAATATGAGGACATTGGAGATGGCGCTTTTCGATTTTACTCTGGCACCGAAGAACAACAACCGAGACGCTTTATGACCATGGTTGTTGTAGGATCGTTATTTGGGGCCTTCCATTGTGCGGCTTGGTCATTCTACTTTCCATCGCATGCTGAAATGGTGCTGTGGCGGCTTTCATCTATCACAGTCGTACTTGGACTCTTTTTAGCAGGCCATCTTGCTGGTATACTTATAGTCATGGAATGGGTCGATCCGCAATGGACGTCGGAGCCAGTCAGTATATTTTTACGTGCATGGAGAGATGATAAAACTTGGCCGTTTATTTTGACCTGCATTTTGGGCTTCATGACAATTGTTGCCATCGTCTCATACATTGTGGCACGGATTATGCTTATCATCCTTGCTTTCCTGCAGTTACGTTCTCTGCCCCCATCAATACTCTGCGCCGTACAATGGACCACTTACATACCTCACATATAGTTACGGTTATTATGGAACATTCCTTAGACACAACAGACGGATCATCATCCGCAACAGTAGCGTAAGAAAGAAATAATAGAACTAAACAAGTGTTCAGTATTAGGAATCAATGCTGAGGCAGATTTCAAACCTTGAGAAAGTAAGGGGAGCACAGTATCAAGATAAAAATGAAGACTTGGTCTTGAAAATGCGCTGCCGGGACATACCCCGTGATATCTGTGACAGTACGCGCCAGCATGTCTGTCACAGGCAACGCGCCTTGCTTTCCTTCCACCACCATTACCACCTCCATTTCCTCTTTGCTCATCGTGCCCAGCACTGCGCAAATCAAGCTGAGGTCGACCAACGGCTCTAAACCGAAGAATACGACTGTGAAACCGAAAAGTACCATGACGATGCCCACGAAACCAGCCATGAAGCCAGTGATCCAGCAAGCCCCACAGAAACGGTCAGTAGCCCGAAAGCGACGACACCGGATTATCAGCGGTGGTAGCGAGGTTGAATCCGAGGACGATGCAGCTCCTGTGTCGAAGAAGGGCAGAATGGACCAGCAGCGAGGAAAGGGCAAGAAAACTGGTGCTCAGAGGACTCCGCCACCACCAGTCTCCGAGGAGGACAACATTGAGGAGGATTGTACTGAGGAGGATGTTGGTGATGATGTTGATGGCACGGCTGGTGGTCAGGGAAGAAAGGGAAAGAGTGGTGACGAAGTTATACCAACGTAATTGGAGGTGCTTGCGCCATACAGTTTCCTGTATGGAATGACCTTTTGACGCAAGTAAATTTATCCAAAGAGAACATACTCTACGAGGTTAAGTCTTCTTAGCTTCCTTCGACAAGAACACAAGAACTTGGACCCCGCTTTCAACGGTTTCACGGAAATGAACCCGACGAGCACATGTTCAGGGTTGAATTAATCGTTCTGGACTGATGAGATGCTCCTTGGTCAGTCATCGGCCCATTCGCCCATGATGATCAGTGACTCATGGATATTAGTGTCCAGAGTGTTACTTTTAGACCACGAGCTGTATTATACCCTTCGCTGTCTTAAGAACAATACATTATACCTCCGTCTTTTCTTCCTTGCCAACATCAGATAGACATTCTTGGTTGGTTGGTATCTATTCATTGAAACATCGAGCTCATTTCATCATGCATGACTTGGACGATCTTTTGATTATATTCTCCTTCTTCGTTGCTCCTGGCTTCTACGTCTTTGCGCTCGACGACTCCACAAATTCAGCGGGCGAACGGGAATTACACTCTGGCGGCAGTCATCTCCACAGACTGTCGTTGTATGACTAATTAAGCTCAGCGCTCTCAAACGGATGCGCCACACGCAAACATACATTACAATCGTCCGCGTTGTCCTGGCCGGGGTTTGATCTCAAGCGACGGGAGAACAAAAAGGAACATGTGGGAATTGTGAAAAGTAGCTACAACAACTAAGTCATATGGCTACATTCAACTACGACCTGTAAATGGAATACTAGCACCAATGGTGGACATCCGATGTGTTGTTGAGAGTTCTCTTGTGCACGAGCGGAACCCTAAGCACTCAAAAAGAAAAGGACATGTTGCCTAGATCAATTTCGAGTGTATATATGCGCATTTCTTTTGTGTCACTCTCGTCGGAACTAACAGACATCGACGAGGTAGAATTGGATTGTCCACGCAGAAAGAAGTAGTAGAAGCACGCGATATTACTCTGTAGCTACACAAGTCTTCAAAGTCAGCACTATCGTTTCAATGACATACAATATGCGTACCTCGCTCGCCTTCATACTATAGGTCTTTGCACGAAGGTCGACTAAACCAGCGTGGAGTAGAGACCAGGTTTGATATCGTTCGCCACTCTCCCACCGTAGGCGCGTCTAGCGAGTAAACGAGTCAAGGCCTTTACTTTGAATCCTCGGCGCAGACTTGAGCATCTGACTGGCCCACTTGTAAGGAATTCGAGGATCATCGCGATTATTGGAAGATAATGGTAGCCCAGGAGACGCCGGCTACACCCATCATGAGCATTAGATCGCCTGATTGGAAGTATACGCACCCGGTAGGATATCATCCGAGACGCGAAAGAGATACGTTCGACGCACGAACGGTAATTACACTCTTGCAGCAGTCCTCTTCTGCACGAGTGTGTTGGATTACCAAGGCACTCGAACAGAAGAGCGCATGTTGCCTCGGCCGCATATATCCACATTTCTTTTGGGGCCCTTCTTGCCAGAGTATGTCTCTCGTGCGGTAAACACGTCCCACCGGGTTAAGTTTGAATGAGTTGACAGGAACGAGCAATGGAATCGCGTACGCCGATACTAAGCTCGTAGCTGCACTCATCTTCCAAGTCAGCGCTATTATTGGCAACGACATACAAGATTGGTACCTGGATTTGAGTCATCGTCCGGCGATGGTCAACTATGCCAGCTGAGGTGAATTGATCTTGGATGCCGTTCATCACACTAGACGAGTCTAGGGGGTGAAGGGGCCACGTTCGTGCTTAGCGTTATCGCTGCCGACGCGAGTTTGAGGGCTGTCGCGTTGTAAAAAGCGTCAGATGATGATATTGGCTCAAAATCCACTAGCACTAGCACTGCCTACAACCGTCGTGAGTAAGGGAACCCTTGAATGGGAGCATACACACCATATAACCCGTTATCCGCGGTCTACGCGCACCGCTTGGCTTCAGGTGATGGTGGCAGAAGAAGGCCACGTCCATCCAGGAGGAGGAGACTTGTACTATCACGCCTCCTAGAACCCCCGATAGTACAGCTCTGCTTGCTCCTATGAATCTGCTCCATAATCCGTCATTGTTGCCGACGCAATGCTTGTTGTAGGCATTTGAGGGCTGTGGCGTTTTGAAGAGTCTTGGATGATAACATTGGCGCGGAATTCACTGGCTGCACCCATCGTGAGTATCGTGTCCCTTGATTGGCAGCATACACACCGTATAACCCCTGATAGAAGGGACGACGAAGTATGCCAACAATCATCGTCCAACAGTTCGCGCCACTCGGCCTCGGGCTTGTTCGGCCGCTGCGTCTTTCTCATAGACGCGTCGACCGGAAGGAGAATGAAGAAAGAGCGGATATGAAAGACGCGAGTCAAGGTGATGGAGGTGATGGTGGCAGAAGAAGAGACGCGTGTTTGCTTGCGTCACTTTGTTCGGCTAGTCTGACCGACTCTGAAGCTGTGCTGGAACGCGCTTGCTTAGTCGATCCTGTCGTTCGTTGTTCCACCCCGATGTACGTGCCGCGCGAAGAACACGTGCTCACTAGGGACGGAAGGAGTGCTGCAAGCCATTACTCAGGGAGTCGCAGAACTCTTCTCGACCATATACTGCGATGCTGAATCTACCATGAGGGCGATGCCTCACAAATGACTGAAGAACATACCTTGAACGTACCCGCTAGACCCTAAGTCCCTCCACACCTTCCTCTGTACGTCTGCAGCGTCTTCTCGAATAGCCTTAACCTCTCACATACCACTTCGCCTTCTCCTTCCTACACCGTGGACGTCGTCCTTGTCCCTCCGCTTTGCGCCGTATAACGGTAGAATATGTGGCTCCTGCCCGAGAGGCCACAGTCGCGACACAGCCTTCAATCGTCCTAAACACTCGTCTCCATATCTCCATCTTCAGCTTGTCCCTCAATTGTCACCCATCCACTGGCATGTCCGGGCGGTCCAACGTCCACAAACACGTGCGAGTGCGTTGCACGGTGCCAAAGGGGGATTGTTGAGGTTATGGAATTTGCGAAATCGAGATGCTTTTCTTTGAGGATCTTGCGACCGGTAAATAGAATTTGGCATATCCACCTGTTGGACGTTAGAAATGCCATAACCGGTGGAGAACACTACGCACCTGACCAGTAATACCAGAACGGCTCTTCGTTCTCTTCTTTGTTTGCAGATCGTATCTATTGCCCCATCAGGTTGACCGTAGCAAAAGAAACTGATATTACATTGACCTTGGTTATTCGGAGTGTCTTCAGTCCATTAAGCGGCGCGAGGCTCCAGCTGGATTTTGTCGGGTCCTTGACAAGAAAACTGTGGTAGGCATCGGGAAAAGGATGGAAGGCCGGCTCTTCCTCCTCTAGGGTTACCTCCTCTATCGTTGATGATGTTGGAAAGAGGGAAAAAGCGTGACCATCATGGCTTGTCACAGAACGTGTCTGCACGCGTCCACGGGCCGGGTTCCGGTGTTCTTTCACAGACCAACCATGACTGGCGATATATGGTAGCCGGTTATAAATTAATATCACACAGTGAACACGCTTTTATAACGCCAATCAGAGATACAAAAATTCACAGATATTGGGGAGAATACTCCACCTGGACATTGCAACTGACACGACTGAAGCAAAGGTCCTCATGCCCGGATAGTAATCTTGAAGAGCGGGTTCCTGTTTGGAAGATTCGTGCATTCACACACTGCGCCCAATCCTCTTTGACTGACACCAAGGAAATTGACCGTTCACTGACGAAATGCTCGTGCCGTCGATAAAAGAGTGAGCTCATCGTTGTTCGATCCAAGGAACGGAAGATGCCCGGATGACAGCAGACCCGCCTTCTTCTATTGTTGAATGTTTCACCAATTCTTCATCCTCTGCTAGGCACAATCCCTTCGTCCTTTCGGTCCTTTCGCCCTCACTGCATCAAGCTTTCAAGCTTTGAGTTTTATGGGTATGTCGTTCCCCAGGTTTGGACTTTCCTGAAGAGCAACGCCCGCTGGTGGAACAGTCGAAACATAGCCGCGGTATAACTCTAATCGTGAACTGGGTTGATCAGGAATGCACGTCGAGGCTAATCAGTGTACGTTCTCTGCCCCCCGTTAGCATTCCGTACCGTAAAATGGACCACTTACATACCTCACATATAGTTACCGTTACTTTTTACTTTCCTTATTATGAGTGTATTGTTTGGCTGGATTTAGGCTCGATTGTCGGGTCTGTCTTTGACTAAACGACGAGAAGAGCTCCTGATAATCCATTATGCAGAAAAATACGTCGGAGAGAGCCAGTTCGTTGATTGGCATTATATGCTCAA
>JAUEPT010000231.1:0-48033 GCA_030435635.1 Armillaria borealis | reverse complement strand
CTTAATGGCTTTTAAGCGCCAACTCCACCCTCGACAGGGCCCTGCTAGCGACTCTGGCGTAGGCCAGCCCACCTCTGTACGTCACAATGAAAAGATACACGAGGCTTTGTGCTGATGGAATGTAGGGCAATTCTGCGCAGGTATCGCCTACGGATGGTAACGGAGCGGCTACTTCTGATACGAGCGCAGGCGGGTTCGGGAGGTCCTGGTTCGTCGACGTCCCCAACGAGCGACGCGGGCGGGAGCACATCCTCAAGCACCAGTGATACGTCCACCAGCTCGACGTCTTCGAGCTCGACTTCTTCTTCGACGTCATCGACGCCCATCATGTACGTCGCTGACCCATCTTTTGCCCCGAGTTTGGCTCACATTTTTGCAGAACGACTAGCAGCACCACCAGCACCTCCACCATCTCAACATCATCGACGTCGAGCTCGACGTTCTCTACGACCTCCGTGCCACCATCGACAACGTCCTCAATGCTCACAGTTACCTCGACGTCTTCTCTCCCGCCCTCAACGACGACGGCGTCTGTCGCGTCCACCACCTCCCAAACAGAGACCACCACGTCCTCGCCATCCATTACCACGATCCTCTGACGAATCGAGCACGACGTCCCTCACCACCATCGTCACCTCCATCTCCGGCCAGCTCACCACATACACGACCAATATGCCCACATCCCTCGCCACCTCTGACTCGGGTTCGAGTGACGTCAATCGCACGGCCCTTATTGCCGGCGTTACCACTGCCGCTGTCGTCCTTGCCGCCCTTGCCCTCGGCGCCGTCTTCATATATAAACGTGCCCAGAAACGGCGCATCGGGTTTATGGAGACCATCAAGCGCATCAGGCGGGAAGGCAAAGGTGCCGGTGCTGTCGGGCTACTCGATGACGAGTTTGAGGATATGAACCATCAGCAGTATAGGGATCTACCGAATACGCCCGTGTCGATACCTCGCTCGATGCCACCTCCCTCTCCTCCGACCTTCCGAACCTTCAAATTATTCCACCGCCTCGCTCGTTCGTGGTGATTCAGGGAGCATGTTCCGTGAAGAGGTTTGGCCGCCACCTCGTGAAGCGAGTGGACATTCTCGCGAGCCGAGCATTGAGGAGGACCCGTTCAGGGCTATCATGCCCTCGCCTCTCCCGCCTGGAGCTGCCCAGCCCAAAAAGCTAAGTCCGCTGAGCGGGGACTAGTCATTTCCTTTCTTTTCAGGACCATTGCATGGACTCTTTTATACTCACCCATACATCTCTAACTACTTTGGATTGTATTCGGCTTTTGGATACCAGGACGGTGTTTGAAATAGACCACTGTTTGCCTCATTCTTTGCTCGCTCGTCTCATTCGTGGCGGAGCTCCGATATCTTTTCTGTTGTTTTCAATGCTGATGTACTGCAGGGTCATGTTCCCGCTGTGTGGCTTCATGTCCAACTTCGGGATCCTTTCTTGCCACCGCCTATCTGCCAAGCAAGAGCCCCAGACTCGGTACTGATCAACAACAGGGAGGCTACCACGCGCCTTGGAATGTGAAGGGTATTTCAGCTGCATCGTGATAGGCAGTCGTCAAATCGTGGTGTCACGGTCTCAAGAGGCCTACAGTGTGAATCTCGGCGATACCCACGAGTTGTCCCTCCTCCGCCTCGGTACGCCCTGGCGATCGTCTGTTGTTTTGAATTCAAACTGACTAACCATCTCTTAGGCCCATTCGATGCTCATTGTTCTCTCGTCAAGCATCCTTTAGAACACAGTACACGCCATAGAGGTACTTTCACCGGCCCACTATCAGAAAGTGGATACCGACGTTCTGTGACAGATGAACTGGTCGCTTCGCCTCTCTCATGTTCTCTTCGCATAATTCAGGTTTCGGTTTCGGTAGCGGGAAAGGCCGTTTAGGACGAAGACAAGTGTTGCCGAACAGACGCAGCGTTGTTTATGTTCGTTCTGGACGGCAGACAGACTTTCCCCGTTCCGGAGTCGCTTCTCCTCGGTGTCCCGATCTAAACATGATGCAGCTCCTGTCATATCTTATGCGGAAGTTGATATATCATATCACCTAGCGAACGCGGATTCCTAGACAGGCGCCATCACATTGACTCGTTTGGCCGAGTGGCTTTTCAACTGTGTGCGCCGAACGCCAGACGCCTACAGGAACGCGACATACATTTAGCTCATTCTTCGCCCCGTCAGCTCGTCCGCATCAGGTAGACCTCCGGGACAATGGATTACTCGTATCAACGTCCCGCGAACCCTGTAAGCCCTCATTTAGGATTTTCTCGGCTGTGTTTGACCAGTGCTTTTTCAGAAACTCCGATTTTTCCGGGATAAGACTTATGAGGAACCGACGTGAGCTATTGATCAACTATTCATTTAGACAATTCCTCGGACTTCAAAGGTCCGGAGATCCTGACATCGAACCCTTAAACCCCAGCCAAGGAGTTCGTTCGTGGAAGGAAACTTGCTCACCCATTACAACACCCCATTTTGATGTGGCAGCCAGTGAGTCCTCATTTACGATTATCATTCAGTTTTCTTGCTGACATATTCGCATTAGTAATGAATGCAACCATTCCGAACATGGAAACCTTGTGGATTCAAGGTCGACACGGCATAGGGTAAACCTCTCACCTCGACGATGTTAGGCCTTCTTGCTGTTCACCTTCAGATTTCAGCGCCTTTCTGAATGAATATCGCGTGTAGTATAGCATGCTTGATCCTACTTATGCTGCGGACACATAGATTTAAGGCTACAAATGCTGCTTAGGAAGGATGTCTTTGTTTTTATTAAAAATGCGGACGTCATGAAACAAAGCCGAGAAAGTGGGATGAAAGGAGACGGCCTCCAAGGACTCGCTAACGTGGTAGGAACGCGAATTACCTATATCGCAAACTGCATGACGCTTAGTTTTTTTCTAAAAGAGGTAGTTGGATCGCCGTGAACATGGGTGAAATCGTCATTTAAGAATCCTTTTCCACCAGCTTTTGACCCGATTAGAAGCTCCCATTTAACCGCCGCGGAGCAACTGAAATGTAGCAAAGCCGTTCGTTTCACTACGAAGGGTCAATTTCTCAACAAAGGATTGAATACATGCAAGGGAAACTCGAACTGCAAGAACAAGGATTAATTTCGACGCCTACCGCGGTTCATAAATAGGTACTCTCTATTCGATCAATACTGTACAACTGGAATAATAACAGAAGGGTAGCTGTAATGTAGCTCCCGCCCAGAAAGTTGTTTGATTTAATACATGTCTGCCCGGACAAGGGTAGTGCACAAGTACCATCACCCGGCACTCGAGGTTCGACTCCTCCTCTCCACGTAGACGGCAGACTGTAAGTTGCTTTTTTTTTTTTCAGCTGAACAAAACCTCGCCTATTGCTGACAGACTATTTTTGTTTCCTGAGCTTAGGCATAAAAAATTCGTAAACTGTATGGATCATGTGCGCAAGGAGGGATCGAACCTCGGAGGCGCCGATTAGCCACTACGCTCGAGTGCCACAGCAAAGGAGGGCCCCCTTACAAAGGATCAAGTATTCAGATCAGAATCGCAGCCGCTAGAGTGTCATGCACGTAGAGGAGCGCTTTGAAATGCAGTGACTGGGACATACGTCTCGCTGCTGAGCAATATATTGGCTTGTCTAACGTAGCAGCGAATTACTCATAAGCGAAACAGGATCTGCAAAACGGGCTGCATTCTAACTTCTAAGATTTAACGGAGCACTCTTGTGAGTCCACCCGAACAAGTGACTCCTTGTTTTTCCATACATTCATCTAAGAATAACATGGAAGGGAAACGATTGAACGGTAATCAAATACTCAAGTCGGATGCAAGCTTTCGGTCTACAAACCCAGACAGAGAGGGAGGATATACTCATCGACCCACCGAGTACTGATCACAAGAAGAAAATGGTGCACGTAAGGAGGGATCGAACCTCAACTAACCACTACAGCAAGGCCTCCCATATACGTTGGAGACGAGCTCACCTCTCGCACCATGAACTACTCACATCTCTGATATGAAAGCCGGCCCAGGGGTTTGATTCCCCACAACCCTGGGACTGAACCCCTGCATGAGGCGTTGCGGGCTCGATTCCGCTTGTGTTTATTCAATTCAGCCCGGTTTCTACCAGAGACGCACAAACACGATTATTCATCTCATATTCGACTTGTGTAAGGGCCTTGTACCCGAGTTCTATTCGGAAATGGTAGTGCATTAGTAATAAGTAGCACCCAGTACTCGAGGTTCGACTCCTCCTGTCCACGTAGTCTTTCCGTCATGTTATTGCTTTTTACCAGCTTAACAAGCGTCGCCTATTTCTGCTTTACCCGCGAAACTACTTTCCTGAGCTTACTTGGAACGACAGGCAAAGAAAGAACTTTACTTGTGGGTAATCGAACCTCAGTGGATCGGAGGCGCACTAACCACTACTGCCGTCAACTGTGCTTGAGCGAAAGATCCCTCTACCCTACGGACATGGGTAGTGCACAAGTAATAGAGGTTCGACTCCTCCTCTTCACGTAGTCCTGACACGACAATGTCACTTGCTTTTTATTATCTGCGTTCCTGATGGTGACCCACGGGCCATGAAGCTATTGCCCTCAGCTTCGCAGGCAAGAAAAAATATTCCCTCGTAATACTCGTAATAGACCATGTACGCAAAGGGGAATCGAACCCTCAATGAATCAGAGGGCACGGGCAAGAAGAATTCAGCGTGGTCGCGTGGAGCGTGACTGCGCGTGTTTGACAAATGACGGACTCATATCAAAAGTTGATTAAGTGCATCAAACGCAACGAGAGTCGACATGTTCCGTTCTTTTCTGTCGCTCCTCGCACCGAATCAGCATGATCATGAGAACCTGTATCGCTCAAGTATGACTGCTTCAGAAATGGGTGCTCCTGTAGGACTTCAAAATCCTTCAAAGTTTGGTCAATACGAAGAAAATATCCTACTGCACTGTGCTTGATCAATTTCTCGTGTGTGAATAGCTCTATTCAATTCTATCATTGTTCTTCTTTTGAGCTTTGATTCGTAAGTCAAATTAGAGATGGGCAATGTAATGTACAATGTCGGGGTTCGAATCCTCCTCTCCACTTCTCCAGAACACGTGGTGGCTTCAATTTTAGTGGGAGAGACTTGACGCCCCGTTCCCCAAGAATAGACCGGCAAATGCATGAGCCGGTACTTTTTCTCCCCTCCTGTGTTCGTATACAACTTTCTTCAGCGAGTGTCATGTCATGGATGATCATTTATAGATTTCGCTTCGCGGATAATAAAACCGGGAGTGTCACAAGTGACGTAAGGAGGAATAGAAGTATGTCTGGCGTAGCACTATCTATTTATGTTTGAGGGAAGGTAGGGAACTCGACAGACCAAGAGGACGAGGAAGAATGAGAAAGTACGTTGTCAGTTTTTAGGTAGGCGTCGAGAAAGGCTGGCAATACGAGATGAACTTTGAATATCGACCCTGGTATGGATGCTCACAACAAAGTTTACGGAAAGTCCAAACAAACACGGTAAGCTGTGTAGAAGAGGTAGAGGGAGATCCAAGAAGAGAATTTCACTTCATGGCTCGAGGCAAAAAAGAAAGGGGAGGTGAATACGGCGGGTTCGATTTCGTTTATACAGGTATGTAAGATATCTAGACTGTTATGGATATCAGGTGCCTGCCGACTCGGCCCATGAGTCAACACATGCCTGCACTCGGGCTTCTCGGTCTCAAAGGTGACTTGCTCGTATCTTCTCTTACTTTCTCTATTTTTCCTACAGACACCAGAATACAGTAGAACATTGTAGAACAATAATGACTCAAAATCTCTAGTATATAATCGCAGTCTGTACTAAGGAACTAAATCTAATTTCACTACTCTTCGATGTCCACTTAACTGTGTGATCTAAGCATTTCTGATCGGTTATGCCTAGCGCTTGCCGCTCCGTTTGCCTTCCAACTACGCCTAGCGCTTGTTGGAAACCTGTCAGTTACGCCTAGCGCTTGCTGACCAACTCACTAACTACGCCTAGCGCTTGTTAGCACCCTTATCGGATCCCTCTTGGTGGTTGGAACTCGCTCTCGGACATCCTCACTCACAATTCAGGTTTTACTCGAGTATTCATTATCTCGTGTATTACTCAAAATACCCTGATTCTTAACATAGATGCTAAGCTCGAGGCCGACCGGGATGTAGAATTTGGATATGAGGCCTCGCTCTTGGCACGGGCTTGTGTTTTGAGCGCTAAGCTGAGCGCTTCGAGTCTCGAATTGAAGGCGAACCTGCTTACAATTATCATTGATCATGGCTTAGGCTTCATAATGTACCCGACTCTAAAAAAGCCAAGCCAAGCCCTCGTGATGTACATTGCTACCCAGGGCGACCTCTGTATATTAGCTTCAGCGCTCTCTCCTCCGATATCGGATTCCGAAATTTTGTTCGTTTCCACCCCAGCTGTATCATAGGTGAGCGCTTCCTAGAGTGATACTCTTTGCAGTCGAAGTCATGGAGACTGCAACTCGTTACGCTTTTTGTTCTGTGACTTATTGCTCCTAAAGGTACCAGTCCAGGGTAGTCCAGGCCTCAAGATTCATCTTCACGTGGCCTACGACCAACTGTCGTCTCGATCACCTTTACACTGCCACACGCCCTGCGTCTTAGTGATCGCCGCCATTATCCTAAAAACACCGGGATAAAACCTCGGGTGCAAGCAAACAAAGTTTGATCGGGCTAGTATCCAGTAGGCCAGGTTCCCGTTTGTCGTGTGTGAACCCATAGACTAAGTTTAAAGTAATTCAATAGATAAAGTCGCTTTTCGAGTAGAGAAAATGACTGGGCGCATGTTCATAACTATTGTGTTCAACCCCGTCACCTGAGCGCACTGTGCGTGCGCTACACCGCATACTTTTTATTACCGTGTCTATTGAGAGCCCCATTCCCGTTGTCATCCCTGAAATACAATTCCTGTAATCATACGGTCCATAACTCAGAGTTAATGAGCGATACAGGCAGTAAAATGAGGACTTGTTGGGTAAAACAGACAAATCGTTCTCCGTTGTTACATCCTTTTCCGACATTTTTTCAGTGCGTGATCATTGCAGGATTCACGTGGGTATATTACACTACTTGATCGCTACCAGCTGTCCTTGCGCCCAGTACCGATGTCGATGAACGCTGTCGGATGGACCATGGCTAAGTCTCCGAACTAAGGTTTCTAACTTCATGATCGATACAGGGAATTTCACATATCATGAGAAATTAGCTCGGGGTCAGAAGTGCTTTGCAGAGCTCTGTGGCTATTAAGACGAGCATTAGACCGCTCACTTCTTTCGTACTTACTTCCCTGACGTGTGTTTGATGTCGCGTTGCGCGACGGATGGCCGCCGTCGTTCAACGCAAGAATGCCGTGTCCCACAACTGGATACCTCATCTTCAAGACGGGCTCTTCTCCTTCGATACTACAAATTTAAAACATACGACGGTGTCGATCCAGCCTTACTGTGGGGAATGATGCGTACCTGTTCCAGATGAATTATATGCCTCCGTCTGTATTTCGTCCGATTTTATGACTCAATCCCCGTTTCCGCAATAGCCTATGGCTACAGAGAAATTTCAGGTATTTAAGCCAGCGTATCGAGCTAAGGAAAGTCAGTTAACAATAACCCCACAGACTATTTGGCTTATGAACGTGTTTAACGTACGTTTTCTGGCCATCCTTCATACCACATCTACCGAATACCGCGTTTCCTTTTCCTACCATCTAGGTTGGTTCACGCGTCTCCTTTTACGACTCGGCCGGTCGACTCGTAAATGGTACTGTCCAGTCCATAACTCGCACCTCAGATGTGCGTATTGTTCTCTCAGAGACGATCTATGTCAGCTCATTTACTCCAGGGCACCCAATTGGTTCTTATCAAGCGCGACAATGGCAACACCGTAACTTTACCGTGAGCAATCCTGTTTTGTGGTGATAACTTTCCAACCTCACACGACCGTAGATCTGCGAGCGTGTTTAAAGCTTAGACGACGATGGGAATGATCGCGTACTATTTACTTGACAAATATAAATCTTCCTTGTGTTTTTTCGGATGCGGCAAGTAACTGCGAACGTAACAATAGTATCTTAGCAGCATGGCATACGGCTGGGAGGAAACATTGAATGTTTTTACTGAATGAATAAACGCGAGAACAAGCAAACCACTCCGAGTATCATGAATTGCACATCCATGGCCGTCGAGAGAAAGCTGCAAATCGAGGACCAGCCATCCTCTTTGTTCGATTTAGAGACTGGGTCCCAAGTTTCATATCCGCAACGTTCTCCTGGACAGGGTACATATCGGTTTACTCAGCGACCGTGCATCGTGAATGGGTGCAGAAACTGCTGACCAGAAAAAACAAAAGGAAGGGGGAAGTAAAGATGAAAAAATTAAATACTCGCGTCCTGGTCGTGTTCTTCTATGGAATATTATATATGGGCGCGAAAAGGCTCCGCACTAGGTAGTTCGAACTAACCAACTCGAGTTCTCTTCTTACCCTATGTTCTGCGCCCGAGAAGTACTCCTGCTGGTCTTCACATGATGTTTTGCGGTCCAGTGAGGCTGGGTTTCCATTGCAAAATCTATCCACTGCCGTGTTGACTTCGGTACAGTAGACCTAGGGTCTCGAGCGTCGGAGATCATAGCCTGCAGAGTGAAGAGCTTGGCACTGATGGCAGAGCTGACGTTTACCTCCGCGGAAGCCGCTCCCTGTAAATGGTGATTCTCTCCGAAATTCCTGGAGAACTAGAGGTACTGGGCCCTGTCGCTGACGCCGTTGCATAGAGACAGCTGGAGATGAGTCAGGGGCGAGAATAAGGCATTATAGACATTACCGCCACATTTCTGAGTCCAATGAACAACTCACACATTCATAAACATAAAACGGAACCTGAAATCAGTTCTGGCTATCCCTTCATTGGAGTCACAGAGATAATTAAAGTCTTTCCCTACCTTTATCTCCGTGACGCTCACTTGGACAAGGTTTATACTCGTTTTACAGTCAAAGCGGCGACTGCGTTTGACTTGTGAAATAGATGGCTACAGCTATCTATACGAAGTTTCCTCATGTCGTAATACGATCCTACGATTGCACACGTTTATTAGTAATCAAATGCAAACCTCTTGCATCTACCGGCTTGATTTTTACGACTCGGAGAAGAACTAGACGAGAGGGAGGGATTGGAAAAGATGAGACGGCCCAATACCCGGTGGGAGCGTTAGACCGGTCCGATCCCGCCGAGACCACGTGCACATTAGGGCAGGATGACCGTAGTTCTCCGCTTGTCTGTAGCTACCACCGCAACTATCACTAACTTTCCCGCATTCTCCCTCTTGGACCCAACGAGACGTTCCCACCGGAGTTCAGTGGCAATCAGAGCAAACAAAGGCATGCAAGCGTCGCTATTCCCGACTGTCGACAGGACGATCCCACCACTGCCATCGACTATACGACAAACGGAATATATAAATCCTAGCATCCATTCTAATCAGTGTATAGCCTCTCTGAGAGAGCTTGAGGATCAGAGCAAGCTCGATAGTACGCGAAGATGGACCGAGACAGGTGATTGATTTGGATAGAATACATCAGAGTGCGTTCCCTGAGTCTCACGAAGAGGTGTGTATTGACAACCAAACAGGCGTCATGGTATCATCAATACCAGCGCGGCTTAGTGAAGAATGGATCGACACATTCCCCACGTTATTCTTAGCGCCACTCATGCCTCGGGCCTCTCCCACGAATACACCTCCTCCACTGCACCAGTTTGACTCGCCCCGTTCCACAGACGCTGAGTTTAGCGTGTTCGGTGCTGTTCCTCCCTCCTAAGATCCACTAGCAACGAAACCCTTCTCGCCTGTGGTACAGAGCCCACCACTAGCCACGCCTTCAGAGAGGCGAAGCGCGCGGAATAAGCGCGATGTGTTGGACGAGCTACTTCGCAACGAGGATTTTCCTTGGCTCCGTGACAAGGAGCCGTCGCCTTCCCTATTAGACTTGGATCTCAACGACGACTTTCTCACCAACAATACGTATCTCATCGTCGCTCCTAGCAATTACACCCTCATCTCGGCATCGTCATTCTTCACCCTTGTTCGCACCGACTCTCTCTGTGGTGATTCCTCCACACCCAATAGCCTCTACATCATCCGTCTCATCACCTGTGGCCCACTCAGCGACGCTCCCATCACGATCGCCGAACACGTTCCTCCCGCCACTCCCACCGTCTAATTCCACACTCTCAGATGTTTATAGTCAGTCGGCTAGCTGACAGGCTGCATCTTTGGGGAAATAAAGGCTACTTTTTACTACTTCGCTAGTCGACAGCCGTTAGAGTGCATAAGTTAATGCCTCGAGAACTCGCCCGTCGACATTATCATACCGTCGAGGCGCGCCAAGAGGCATATTAATGGTGACCGTGCAATTCCGGGGGTGTTCCTTGAAGGTATGTATCTCTGTATTATCACGTTTCAAGAGGTAAAATTTCGATAGAACCCTGTCCGACTCGTCTCTGAAAAAGCCGCTACCCCTACCTTTCCATAACTGCGCCGAGCCAACGGATCGCCCTCCAAGAGTGCTTGACAGTTTCCGTTATACATCAGTGCCTATGCTTATCCGAGGTTAGTTTTCTACCGGAATTCTTACCCAACGACACTCATTAAGCTCATTCTTAGCACTGTCAGCTTGTCTGCATCACGTACACCTCTGGGACAATGGCTTACTTGTATCAGCATCCTGCGCCAGTAAGCCCTCATGTATGATTTCCCAGCTTTGTTTCACCGGTGCTTTCTTGGAAGCTCCGATTTTTCTGGCGGCGGGGCCAACGTACGCTGTTCCTTTAGACAATTCCGTGGACTTCAAAGGTCCGGAAATCCTGACATCGAACCCCTAAACCTCAGCCAAGGAGTTTGTTCGTGGAAGGAAGCTTGCCCACCCATTTCAGCATCCCTCATTTACGCTTATCCTCCAGCTGTCTTGCTGTATATTATAACAAATTCGAAATTGAGAGCAACATCGAAACGTAGCAAGATCAACCCAGATCCGGGTAAATCATTTATTTCAGCGAGGTTAGGCCTGCTGGCTAATGCTTTTCAGAATGGATATCGCGGGTATGATTGCCATTTCCTTGCCCTACGTATGCTACGGATACGTACATTTCGGGCTACACATGCTGCTGAGGAAGGATCGCTTTTTTTCTAATGAAAGGGCGGACGTGATGAAACCAAGCCGAGAAAGTGGGATGACAGGAGACGAACTCGGAATGTGGTGTTGACGTGACTTTAGCAGTAGGAACTGGAATCAACTATATGACGACGTTAGGCATTGTTTAGTTTTTTTCTGTGACCCCGAAAGAGGGATTTAGAACGCGGTGAAGTCGTCATTTATTCATCCTTTTTCCGGCAGTGTTTGAACCCAGTTAAAACCCCTGCCGCGGAGCAAATGAAAGGCAGGGAAGCCGTTCGTTTAACTACGAAGGGCTAATTTTTCATCAGAGAACAGCGTTGGATACAATATGCAAGGGAAACTCGAACGGCAAGAACAAGAATTAATTTCGACACCTACCACGGTACTTGGTAGGACAATCACATTGCTGATGAACAGCGGAATATAACCGAATAACAAACGATCGTTTACGTCCTTCACGGTGTATGTGAAAGTTGTTGTTTTCAAGGGTCTTTCCCTGTGTCTGTTGGAGTTTATTTAAGCCGAGGTTATCGGTCTGCTACCTTGGAAGCCAAAGCGAAGAAGAACAAGGAGCGCCGTAAACCTGTACTCGCTTTTCGATCAAATGGAACAATAACCTGATGGTAGCTGTAATGTAGCTCGCTCACAGAAAGGTGTTTGATTTAATACACGTCTGTCGCCTACTCTGTTAATAAGGTTGCTTCGCACCACTCAGCGCATCGTGAATCTGCTCACTTACTCACTAGAAGGACACGCGACAAAGCTCAAATTTGAGTTCTGATCGGACAAGGGGTAGTGCACTAGTACCATCACCCGGCACTCGAGGTTCGAATCCTCCTCTCCACATGTGAAATAGTCTGAGACTCGCTTTTTACTAGCTGAACAGAACCTTGGGAGGCTATTGATGTTTCCTGAGCTTAGGCATAAAAAGATTTAAGCTGTTATGAACCATGTAGGCAAGGAGGAATCGAACCTCGGAGGCACGGGTTAACCACTTCGTTCCAGCACCACGACAAAGGAGGGTTCCCTTCAGGTATTCAGATCAGAATGAAGAATCGATGGCAGCCGTTAACCGTTAACGAAGAGGAGCGCTTGGAAATGCAGCGACTGGGCCGTTCTACCGGACGACACAGGGACATACGTCTCGCCTAACAGACCGACCTATTCATAAGTGAAACAGTATCTGCAAATTGGGCTGCGCTTTAAACTTTAAGGGCATCTGTGAGTGTCGAACTGCAGTGACTTCCTTGTTTTGCCATACATTCATTTGAGAATAATGTGGAAAGGAAACAATTGAACGGCGAACGACCCAAGTCTCTCCATAATAAAATACTCGAACCGTAAACTAACCGCATGCAGGGCTTTTAGTCTACGAGACGAAATTCTCATCGACCCAAGCGGGGACTAACCAGAAGAAGAGAAACAAGACATAAAAAGAGGCGCATGCAACGAGGGATCGAACCTCAACCAACCGCTACAACAAAGACAAATAAACCCTCCCGTATGGTTGGAGTCGAGCTCAGCTCGCGCACCACGGACTACCCCCATGTCTGATTTTTGATGTGAAAGCCAACCCGGCCTGGGGACCGAAACCTTTGCATGAGACGTTGCTGATTCGATTCCGCTTGTGTTTATTCATTTCAGCCCTGCGCACACATTTCTCGATCTCGTGTCCCCCCCCTCGAATTATATTCGGAAATTGGTAATAGCACCCGAGTACTCGATATTCGACTGCTCCTCTCTACGTAATTCTTTCCATGAGGTAACTTGGTTTTTACTAGCGTCACCTATTTCTGCTTTACCCTTCCCTGAACGACAGGTAAAGAAAAAATCCTGATCTGTATAGGTAAGGGGGAATCGATGCTCGATGCATCGGAGGAGCACTGCCATCTAGTTGTGCTTGAGCGAAAGACCCCTCTATTCGGACATGGGTAGTGCACTAGTAATAACAACATCTGTTACTCGAGGTTCGAATCCTCCTCTCCACGTAGTCATGCCAAGACGTTATTTGCTTTTTACTAGCCGATAAACGACGACCACCGTAAACACGTACTAGATGCTGTACAAATGGCGAATAACAGAAAGGTAGCTCGCGCACAGAAAAATGTTTGATTCAACCCGCCTACTCCGTTAATAAGATTGTCTCACTCATCGTGACTCTGCTCATCTCCGGTAGGTGTATACTACTAACTCAATAAAGGGACAGTGGACAAAGCTAAAACTTGAGTTCCGATCGGACAAGGGTAGTGCACTAGTATCATCACCCGGCACTCGAGGTTCAACTCCTCCTCTCCACGTGCCACATCATGATGACGGCATTCTTTTTAACAAAACCTCGCCTATTGCTGAGAGGCTATTGATGCTTCATGAGCATAGGCATAAAAAGAGGTTGATTGCATGGACCATGTACGCAAGGAGTGATCGAACCTCAATGAATTGGAAGGCGCGGATTAACCACTACGCTCCAGCACCCACAATGAATTGCCAAGGATCGGGTATTCAAGAATGCACAACGTCTGACGGCAGTGAGCCTTGGGTAGGAGCGCTTTAAAACGCAGCGACTAATAGGTCTTTGTCTATGTACGACACCCGGACTAATGTCTCCCCTCTGAGCAATATATGGGCTCGCCGAACACAGGCACCACAACTCATAGGTCTACAAAATGGGCAGCACTTTAAGGGAATAGTGTGACCACGCCCGAGCAATTGAAGTGTCTGGCTATGACGATAGAAATAAGGGTCAGTTCGCTTGCAAAAATAGTCGGTGGTGATTCTGTACTCACTTCAGCATGGGAGACAAATACACATTTCTTGAGCTCAGAAAGACCCCTCGTACTCGTGTTCTATTCAGATATAGTAACAGCATCCGATAATCGAGGTTCGACTCCTCCCTCTCCACGTAATCTTTCTAAGATGTTATTTGCTTTTTACTAGCGTCTACGAAACTTGTTTCCCTAGTAAAAAAATCCTCAACAAAAGATGGCGGATTGGCATTCAGAATGCGAGTGAGGAAAGGGAAATTGTCAAGAGAACCTACCCTTCAAAGTCAACCTCCGTGTGAGGGAGAAAGGGAAGGGGGGACTGAGAGCGGGGCATGGGTGGTACCGAAGAGCCTTCAACACAGGCCTAGCCCGCGAACGATAAAGGTGGTTTGGATTTGAGGAGGCCACAAAGTAGGTGGAATGTCGCGATCATTGGATTGTGAGGGAAACAGCGACCATGAGTGAATAATAAAGACGTCGGAAACTGAGATCGTGGCAGAATCCATTGAGAGTAAGGGAGCGGGAGCTCGTTGCTATTGGATGATAAGAAGGAACGGAGTAGCGGCGTACCCACACTTCCAAGACAGATTTGGTGCTACACGCACGGGCAGCTTGAATAAACGCGGACAATAGTGACCTTTTTAAATATAACAGGGCTGTTCGGATGGAAGTAATTTCGAGTCGTACACAGGCACCTAGATCATTCGAGTCGTCCGACTAAACGTAGCAATATAAGAAGGTTTATCTTTGGCCGAACGCACTAGTACAAGGAATCAATCTCGCTGTATCTAGATAACAGTAAACTGTGATAAACCGACTGCCTGTTCCTTCGAATCAGAGGTCCATGGCTTGTTGCGGGCATGCTTGATCAAGTCCTCGTGTGTGAATAGTTCTTATTCGATTCAGCCCCTCGTACGGACCTCATATTCAGTGAATTGATTGGGTGATGTAATTAGAAGTTCGACTCCTCCTCTCCACGTAGTCTTGCCATGATGTTATCTACTTTTTACTGGCCGAGCGTTCCTGATGGTGACCCACGAAACTTGTTTCCCTGAGCTTGACAGGTATTTTTTTTTTAAATTCCCTCGTAATCGCAAGGGGGAATCGAACCCTCCAGCACCGTGGTCCCCTCACCTACTTTTGAATAATAACAGAAGGGTAGCCGTAGTGTAGCTCGCGGACAGAAAAATGTTTGATTTAATACACGTCTGCCGCCTACTCTGTGAATAAGGTTGTTTCGGGCCACAACCGACATCGTGACTCTGCTCATCTCAGGCAACTTACTCACTCAAGGGACACGTCCAAAATACGACAAAGCTCAATCTAATCGGACAAGGGTAGTGCACTAGTACCATCACCCGGCACTCGAGGTTCAACTCCTCCTCTCCACGTATACAGTATGCTGCGTAGCTGATACTTGCATTTTACTAGCCTATTACTGCTTTCTCCACGAGGCTATTAATGTTTCCTGAGCTTGCCGAGCACGGTAAGCATAAAAAGACGTCAATTGTATGGCAAGGAGGAATCGAACCTGGGAGGCGCGGATTAACCACTACGTTCCAGCGCCACAACAAAGGAGGGTAACCCAGGTATTCAGATCAGAAAGAAGAATCGAATAGTGTCAGTCCGCCATGCGTGCGCTTTGAAATGCAGCAATCGGGGGCCGACACACGGACGTACGTCTCACTATAAGGGCTCAGCAGCGACTTGATCATAAGCGAAACTGGACGGCGCTTTAAAGTTCAAGGGCTGTCGAACTACAGTGACTCCTTGTTTTACCATACATTCACATGAAAAGGAAACGATAACAATCCTAGTCCAAATCCTCAAGCCGGATGCAAGATTTCAGTATACAAACCCAGAGAAAGAGGATTTCATCGACCCAGGTGGGGACAGAAAGAAACAAGTTATCATGTAGGCATAAAAAAAGAGGTGTAAACCGTGCACGCAGGGAGGGATCGAACCACTACACTCCAGAGCTGCGACTCAATAATAAGACTTGTCGTATTGTTGGGGACGAGCTCACCTTCCGCGCCGTGGACTACTCGCATTTCTGATATGAAAGCAAACCGGGGGTTCGATCCCCAGGTTACGGGCAGGACTTGACTCGATTCTGCTGGTGTTTATTCACCTCTTTACTGGAGACGCACACACATTTCTCGATCTCTCGTTGTTCAGGCGAAATATTCGGACATGGGTAGCGCACTAGTAATAGCACCCAGTACTCGAGGTTCGACTCCTCATCTCCACGTAACTCTTTCCACGAGGAAACTTGCTTTTTTTTTACCAGCGTCGCCTTTACCCGCGAAACTACATATTAATACCTCCCTGATCTGGGGGAAGGCGCGTTGCCCTCTAGTCGTGCTTGAGTGAAAGACCCCTCTATTCGGACATGGGCAGTAGCATCCGGCACTCGAGGTTCGACTCCTCCTCTCCACGTAATTCTTTCCACGTGGTAACTTGCTTTTTTTACTGGTGGTCGCCTATTTCTGCTTTACCATTCCCTGAACGACAGGTAAAGAAAAAATCCTGATCTGTATAGGCAGGGGGGAATCGAAATCGGAGGCACACTGTGCTTGAGCGAAAGACCCCTGTATTCGGACATGGGTAGTGCACTAGTCATAGCATCCGGTGGAGGTTCGAATCCTCCTCTCTACATAAGAAACTCGCCATGAGGTTATTTTTGCTTTTTACTCGCCTGCGTGACCCTGTTTAAAAAAAATCTTCCCAAGGCCAGCGAAGTGAGGAAAGGTTTGAGGGAGGAACGGGCGGAGTCGTGTTCGGGCGAAAAACTCCTCTCCTCACTTGCTTTTTCCCCCTGGTAAACAAAAAGGAACGAGGGACCTTTTTGAATTATAACAGGAGGTTGATCGTTTAACGGGGTTCCTCGTGTGTGAATAGCGCCATTCAATCGAGCCCTCGTTATTCAGTGGATTTATTGAGGAATGTAATTGAGGTTCGATTCCTCCTCTCCACGTTTCCTAAGCACGTGCTAGTTTGATTTTTAGTGGGAGAGACCTGACACCTCAAATTCTCTCCTCCTGGTGCTCATTTATAGACCTAATTATTCCAGTTAACGAGCAAGCGAGGAATCGAATTAGGTCTGGCGTGACACTATCCCTTTATGTTTGAGGGAGAGGACGGGGTAGAATGAGAGTGCGTATCGGGTTTTAGGTAGTACGAGATGAACCTTGTATACGCGCACGAATATCCACGCTCAGAACCAAGTACGGAATGGGGCAAAAAAAACACGGCAAGCTGTGTGGAAGACTGTCGAGGGAGATCCAAGAAGAGAATTCGACTTGCACGGCTCGAGGGAAAGAAGAAAGGGGAGGTGAATGCGGCGGGTTTCGATTTCTCTTATACAGGTGTCTGGACGCCAAGTCGGAAGCTAACCCGGACGCGGAATTCGATTATGCAGATCTGTTGCTTCGAACGGCTTACTGGCAGAAGACAAGAAGAGAAAAGGGACGGGCCGGCCCGATACCCGTAATTTCTGTGGCGATCAGAGCAAACAATGGCTACACAAGCGTCTTTATCCCCGACACGACGATCCCCCCTGGTGCCATCGACTATACGACAGACGGCATATACGAATCTCGTAATTCCAGTCTTGTCTAAACGATAAAACAGCGACTCTGGTGAGCTCTTTTCGCCGGATTCACGATATTGGCCTGACTCATTATGACACGGAAAGGCTTCCATTACTGGGCCATCGAAGCGACGGGTGCGTCCATTCTAATGACCGTATAGCCTCACTGAAAGACATTTGGCGCAGAGCAAGATCGATAAACGCGACCGAGACAGGTGATTGATCGGGACAGTACATAAAGGTACGTTCCCTTGCGTCTCATGAGGAGGTGTGTGCTGAGGGCTACACAGTCACCATGGCGTCATCAATACCTCCGCTCATACCTGCCCAAGCAAAAGACACCGAAGAGTGGATCGACCGATTCGCCACTCTGTTCTCGCCACCCACACCTCGGGCATCCCCGACCGATACTCCGCCTCCACTCCCCCAATTCGACTCGCCCCGCTCTCCAGACATAGAATTCGGCGCCTTCGTCTCTGTCCCGCCCTCCCAAGACCCACTAGCGACCACCCCGTTCTCGCCTGTGGATACCGAGCTGAGCACCAGCCACGCATTCTTCAAAGAGGCGAAACGCGCGCAGGAGCGGAATAAGCGGGAAGTCCTCGACGAGCTACTGCGCCACGAAGACGATCCATTGTTCCGGGATAAAGAGCCGTCGCCTCCGTTATTAGACTTGGATCTCGACGACGACTTTTTCACCGCCAAACCATCGAGCATCTCTTCGTCGCTGCTAGCCATTGCACCCTCATCTCGACATCGCCATTCCCCACCATCACGCGCGCCAACGCTCTCTGCAGCGATACCCGCACCACCCATCGCATCTACATCATCCGTCTCATCACCCGTCACCCACTCCCAGACCCTCCCATCACGATGGATGAACACCTTTCTCCCACCACGTCCGCCGCCCTCTCCCTCCTGCACGTGCCAGCCTCGATTCCCTCTTCGACCACTACGTCGAGCCACCACGCCCACACTCCGTTGTCCCAGTCGAGATATCTCACTGACACACCCTTCGCACCACACGGCAGCGCCTCCGAGACGTCCTCTAGTCGTGTACATCCCTCCGAGCGGTGCACCCGGCTATCGCGGTGAGGGCTACACCTGGGACAAGGGTTCTCCAAGGACCTCGAGGACGGAGCTAGCAAACAAAGAGAACCGGCATGAACGCGCGCCGTCTGCTCCTCCTCTGAATATGGGAGACAGCATCGAGAAGAAGATGGGCGAGGTAGAGTTGAAGGGGAGGCGAGACGGCACTGTGCGCGTGCTTGAGCCAACGCTAGCGAATTCGGTGAGAACACCCTTCTCTATGATGGCATCAAACTGATTGAGTGTATGTAGATCCGGCCACACCTCCCTGCTCTGTCCCGTCTGCCACGCACATGGACGCTCCTCTACTCCCTCGACCAGCACGGCATATCCCTCAACACCCTCTATTCACGGTCCGAACAGACCAAGCCAACTGGTGCGCTCGTCGTTGTCAAAGACGACGGCGACACCGTGTTTGGCGCCTTCGTAGCCGACGGAATACGACAGAGCAGAGGAAGGGGTTACTACGGCAGCGGAGAATCGTGCGTTTCTATTCCTTCCCTTCCTTCCCCGCTAACTTTTTGTCCAGATTCCTATGGCGGTACTCTAACAGCAAGCTCTCGGTGTACAAAACCACGGGGAGGAACGAATATATCGCCCTTTGCGAGCCGGAGTACCTGAGCTTTGGAGGCGGGGACGGGTCGTATGGGCTGTACGTTGACAAGAGCCTGCTGGAGGGCTCGTCGGCGCGGTGTCTGACGTTTGGGAATGATGTGTTGTGTTCGCCGGGGAAGATGCGTGCTGGAGGAGCGGTGCCTTTTGAGTGTGTTGGGTTGGAGGTGTGGCGCGTAGGGTAGATAAATCTAATGCTGATTTCATTGCACTGTGTGATATCCTCACTCCCTCGATTCTTCATTCTCGTGAGGTGCATTCTGAATGCCAGTCCTCGCCTTTCATTGTAAGGTGAGCATCTTTTGTTGCAGCTCTGGAGCGCAGTGGTTAATACAGTTCACCTATGATTGATCGAGGTTCGATTCCTCCAGGCGCACATAATTCTGTGTCATTGACATATTTTTATGCCCGCCGTTCTACATAGTAAGCTCAGGGGTGCATTAGAGATCGAAGGTGCTTTGCTCAGCTAGTAAAAAGTATTGACTTCACAAGGGACGAACGTGGAGGGGAGGAGTCGAACCTCGAGTGCCGGGCGGTTACTACTAACTGCTGCACTACCTATGTCCGAATAAACTCACGCTTTCGCATGCTACTCATTATTCTGAGCTCCAGAAAGACATGTACATGCTTATTTCGGAACGGTCCCATCAGCCTAAACGGAGGGCCATCCAGACAAACAAAAGGTTTCACACACCCAAATCCTCTTTCTTTCTCTGTCTCATTCGCACTGACAAAATATGTCCATACAGTAATGAAAAAAACCACGCTTGGAACAAGACAAAACCACCAATAGGGAATTCAAACCCTTGGCCGGAGAGCTTTTCGACTCTGTTATTCTTCAGTAACGCGAAACGAATGCATGGAAATCAAATCATGATGCCGAGCTGCGGTACGGAACATACAGAGGACGATGAAAACAGAAAATATCATACCCCGTGTCCTTAATTAAAAAAGAAAATGTACCTACAACATTTATGAGCAACAAGGCCGCAAAAAAAAGTGTTTACAATCAGACGGGACCAGTACAATAAGGCGAAAAGAAAGGTAGGTAGGTGGCGGTTTACGGATGAACGCTTGCTGCAACGAAAATCCGTCAACGAGCACGGGACGCGACACCCGCTGGTAAGGATGGGAGATGGGATTTGGAACCAAACCCACCCCTGCCTTTTATACCTCGCGGAGGTGGAATGTGAAACGGGAGATAACAGATAGAATAAAGTGCCCGCACTTACCAGTTATCCGAGCACGGAGCTGCACTATCCACCGCTTGGACGTTCTTCTCGTTCATTTTCTGGGGTTAAATCCGGAATATGACTTTCGACACTGTATTCATCTCCAGGATACTCGGGGATGTCAAATGTTTCTGGGATTAGTCACGAACAAATACGAATGAGCAAAGGTCGGAAGCTTCATGTTGATGCCGTGGTTCGTGTCTCCATCTTTGAAAGAAACACCATCTTTTGAATGGTGCGGTGAACATTAAGAGATATGTATCCCACCTATCAATATCATACAACAATAAAACATGAAGGGAAAAGATCGAACGGTGCTTGGAACAGGGTCACCGTTAGCAAATCCAGAAAGTACTCGGTAGGCGAAAACCTTCTCTTGCTGCACACTCTCTCTCTGGGAGTGGATGCGTAAGAAAAATCAAATTGGCAAACCCGACTCGACCACATGTGGCAGGGTCAGAAGTCCTCATAAAGGAAGCGGTAAATGGGTTGGATGGTTTACCACGGCCTTGCTTCCACGCTCTGGACATTACGAAAAGACCAGTATATAAAACTATTTCCGCAAAACACTTTCCCGGGTCCCTAGAGCGAAGATATGTCAGAATCCAAGAACCGCGTATATTCAATATGTGTCCCCAAGGGCCAAATGACATGGGGCATCGTTACCTGAATTCGGGATGAAATTCCCTAGATGACAGGGTTAAAATGATGGGATTGTTTTTCATGGCAATCGGTCGGTATGCGTGGATTGCCAGTCTCTTGCCGAGTCAATATAAAAAAGTAACTATCGACCAAAGTTTACATTTGCATACAGGATTTTTAATATCTGGAATGACAGTCAGTTATTGGTATTGCATAGCATACGGAAAGCAGGCTGTTCGCGATTCCAACATGAGCGGAAAGGGGTTTCAAAATATCAAGGGCAGACACCACAGCACGCCATGAAGAGCCGTATGCGAATCAGGGTCCCCTCGTGGTGATGTCTTTCACAGTACTCGGGAGCTAGTGGGCTGTATTGCCGCAGTAGCAGCTTCGGCAATCCAATCAACTGTCAAAAAGATAACAATGAGCGAACGGAAAAAGGAAGAAAGCAGTGACGTTATGAGGTTTGAGGGCAATGTTGGAACATGCCTACTTCCTAGTGGAATTAGAGGCGAAGGATCCAAGATCAAAACGGAAGCACTTACAAGGAACACGTTTGGTTGTTTGAAACACGGAAAGATGATGAAAATACTCTCAGATATGAGAGTCGACATGGGGGAGGTGGTCGTGGTGGAAGGAAGACACGCACCAACGGAAGATCAGAATCAGCCGTACACGCGCACAGGGTACCTTCCTCTTTGGTTTCCACCCTCATCGTCCTCCATTACATGCGCTCTCCCGTCGAGTCCTCACCTGTGTACCAGTCTACCACACTGAATTTCCAGTTCCCCTTTAAGCCTACCCTTGCTCGCGGCTTCAATGCTCTGTCCTGTGTGATGTCCTTCTCTTTCCTTTACGCTCTAATGGCTGCCCTCGATTTTTCATTCTCACGCTTGAATACCAGCTAACCAGAGAGCATAGTGGTTAATACACGCCTCCGATTCATTGAGGTTCGATCCTTCCTTACGTACTTGCTCTATATCGTTGACATATTTTTATGCCCGCCTATGCTCAAGAGACACAGGAGTAAGGGTCAGCTAGTAAAAAAGCAAGTCAAAAGTTTTCATTCCAGCTCAACCCAGATCAACGTGGAGAGGAGGAGTCGAACCTCGAGTGCCGGGCGATACTAACTGTTACAGCACTAACCATGTCCAACAAACGCCGAACAAAAAACCCGAGATCACTACCATCTCGTGCCAATCCCTTTTCGTCGATTCTTCTCTTCAAAATCAAGCAAGTCGATGCAACGGGTCTCCATAATCAAGTTCTATGCTTGTTACACGAACAGCCAGCCTTACACCAATGTGGTACCAGGATATGAGAATTTGATTGCGAAAATTCCACTGTCAAAATCCCTCTTATTCACCCTCCCTTCGCTTGCTTCTTTTGCCCCCAATCCGTAGAGTCAAAGTCTCTTCTTGGTTGTTATTTTCCTCTCATGCGACCTCTCTTTCATCCTCTCCACGCTACCCACAACAGATATCAAATTTCGACGGTCATTCCTGCATTCCCAATTCTCTACTTGGTTCGGAGTTTCATGTCCATTGGATATCCGTGCTCGCCTACCTTGCAGAAGAATATCTCGTACTTCCAGCTTTCTTGACACCCACCTCCAGAGCTATCCATGTTCAAGTTTTCTCCCTACCTAAATAGTGACACAGATAGTTTCTCCCGTGAGTAAAGACTTGGTGTGTCCCGATAAAGGTCCGGGACAATCTACCACACTTGGGTAACCTAATTGGCTTCTCGCGCTGTATCCACTCTCATCCCGCACCCCGTCACCATAGTCTCCTCAAATCTCTAACGTGTCTCTCGGTCGAAGCAAGGACGCTGTATATACCGCGATCATCTACCAGATACTAATTTGGATTGCAGCTAGCACGCCGTCGCGTGTAAGTTGGTAGCGTGGGTTTACGAGGACGCCGATCATGTTAGCACCTCTCGAGGAAGACTATGGGAGAGCCGAGAACCATTTCATTGCCGCACTGGACCCTAGTGGTTAATACGCACCTTCGATTGAAGGAGGAGGTTCAATTCCTCCTTGCGTACGTGATTTGACAAGACATCATTTTTTAGGCCTGCAGTTCCACGTGCATTGACGACATACTACGGTCATTATATTAAATGTCCTCTTGCTTTTCTGAGCCTCCGATAACTACTTACTGTCCTGGCGCAATCATACCTCTCCGAGGCTTTGGTGTAAATCAGAGGAGCAATGGATATACTGAAACTCGTTTTTATTCTCCAGGTATGACGGGTCCGGGAGGTCGCAACGCTCATTGTCAGGCAACACACCTCCCTATAAACTACCGATTTCGCTTCTCAGACTCTGCATATAGGGAGGACTTTGCCGACCGGAGTAAAAGTTTGATTCATCTAGTAAAAGCAACTTTCGTTTCTGGGAGATGCGGAGTGGAGGAATCGAACCTCGGGTGCCGGATGATATTACCAGTTACACTACCCATATCCAACACATGTCAAGTACAAGGGTTTGTTCGCCTATCTGGGACAATCATTCTAAGCTCGGGGGATGAGAACCGGTCCGTCCACAAAAAATTAAGTCACTGGAACCGCAGTATTTGGACATGTGGAGAGGAGGAGTCAAACCTCAATTACATTACCTCGACTTCTGGGTCATCCACTGAATATGAGGCTTCAATAAATGGAGCTAATTCACACAATAGGAAGTGAATTGCTCTGAGGTATGAAGCACCGTCCCTCGGACCTCCAGCTCTGGACCGTCTTCCACTTGACTCGAGTTGAGTGCAGCTGATTTATGACTGACGGAACAGGCGGTTGGTACATCACAGCCTCTTACAACTATCTGAATACACGGGGAGAAGAATGTCGTTCCCCGCCGATATCTTCGTGCTAACGCTATCATTAACCTTTCTTCCTATTCATGGATGTCGCTCCTTCGACCAGTCAGATGAAATCTCGCCAGATAGAATGGCCCAAGGGTATGGTGCATGTGAGAAATTTCCCGTTGCTATACAGACGTCAAAGGTCACTCAAAATTCCTTCTTTGACTTGGATCTGAACAGCCCCGCTAACTGAATGGTCATTTCCTAGCGCTTATTTCTGACCATAGCAGTTTGTTGGCAGAGTAATATCGAAAATGTCGCTAAGAATTATCCGTCCCCCGTCTCTTTGATTGCAAGGGGACCATCCTTTCTTGCAGTGTCATGGTCAATACGCGCCTCCGATTGATCGATGTTCTATTCCTCCTTGTGCACATGATCCATGTCGTTCACATAGTTTTATCCTTGTGGTTCTCGGTAATACTGTAGAATCCATGATAGCTTACTTCTCCTCTTGAGGTCATTTCTGCGCAATCATAATTGGCTTCACGCCAATCAAAACAGTATATCCTTTTTTCAAGGGCTTGGTGTCATGCCTTCCAATATGCAGGACATCATGCATACCTACACTACTAAGATCAATTAGCGTCGACACATCAGCAGGTTCTTCATGATCAAAGCCCCTCCCGCTAAATTAAACTGATATCTCTCCTGGATTCTCTACCAATTCTCTACTCCTCCTCAAACAAAATGAATAGCGATCAAACGCGACATGGGGGCTACGAAGCTCAAAGCACCCCATAATTCGCGGCGTTCCAACTCACAAATTTGCTTGGAACCAAAAAAACAAAGCTTTTTACACCTGTGTCTAGGGAATCAATGGGGAATCGAACCCCTTGACCGGAGAGGCTATCTCACCTGAGCCAGGAAGCTCCGAAAATATCACCAAAAATCACAAATTCTGAGTAAGTAGTCTTCCCCAGACTTGCAGCCAAAAGGATGGAACAGGGTACATAGCAATAATTGCGTACGGGGGAATCGAACCCCTGAACTGTGGGTGATAGCCTTTCGACGATACTATCCCCTACATCCCGTAGTACTGAGCACGACATACTCTTCCCTCCCGCAGCTCTGGAGGGGTTTGAACTTTCACTACCACTACCTCGCATATAACGCTAGATAACTGATCAGAAAGTTCTATACCTCGATGAGAGAAGCGTGGTGGTCGATACGTATCCCCTCCGATTTCGATTCCCTCCTTGACGCCCACCGAACGCGCGTATTTAGAGTTCCCTGATCAACTACTTACCCACGGAAAACGCTCAAACGAATTTAACAGCCCGTGTTTCGAGGTTCAGACCCTAAAAATCTGAGGACTCAAGGCGGGGATGGCGAACAATTCCTTCGTAGGGTTTAAGGCTTCGATCTCGGAATTTCTGAGTTTGTATCTTACGAAAAATCAGTCCGTTGAAGTGAAAAATAGTCTAAATAAATAGCTTACACTGTGTCCTAGTCGTACGCTGGCTCCGCAGGGGCTTTTTCTCGTAAAATTCAGAGCTTCCAACTAAGAAAACAGGAGTCAAGCACGGCCGAGAAACATCCTAAATGAGGTTCTCAACGAGTAAGCCATTGCCCAGAAGCCTATATACGAAGCTGATGGTGCGGGGAACAAGTTAAATAAATGTCGCTGTGAAAGCGTTCCGGTAAAGAACTAACACCAGATAACAGTGTATGAACCCTATCCTTGCTCGTCGCTTCAATAATGCATTCACAAGAGAAGGGGAGGGATGACGACTTACTCAGAGACCGAGTCGGATTCTACTCATAGGGCTGGTCTCCAATTACAGGCTCTAACTGAAATGAAACGCACGAGAGACTCAAATACACCTTCAAGCAGCACTGCCGGCCGTCCACAGCCTCCATTAATATACCGTCGGCTGGTGAGTTCTCCGACGCAATGTTTGCTAGCACAAGAAGCGAAGCATTCACAGATAGTCTTTATTTCCCCAGAGATCCAACGACGGACTGACTATGCACACGCGAGAGTAACGTGGAAACGGTAAGGTATTTGCCCCCGAGTCATGCATATAATTGAAAGAATGCCACCAGAAGCGTACGAAACCCTGTTTCCTCTCGACGGCAAATGCTGTTTGCCCGAGTATGGGCATGGATCAGAACAGAGGATTGGAACTGGCAGTGGACGTGGCGGGAGGAAGGTGTTCATCTATCATGATGGGAGTGGCCGACGGATGACGTATGATGTAGATGCCATTGGTGGTGCGGGCGTAGCTGCAGAGACGACACGTGTGTGTGCGGGGAACGATGGTGGTTAGTGAAAAAGTCTTCATCTAGTGGTGGCACCTTGTCCGTGCAGTAGGTCGTCCAATAATGCGGACACTTCGTCTCTTTGAAGAAGGCGGGACTCGTACTTGGCTCTGTATCCAGGAGAGCGGGGCAAGGCGGAATGGGGGCGGAGTATTGGTGGGAGATGCCCGAGGCGTGGGTGGTGAGGACAGCGCGGCGAATCTGTCGTCGAGTGTCTTTTGCTGGGGCCAGTATGAGCGGAGGTATCGATGACGCCATGACGACTGTGTAGCCTTCAGCACACGCCTCCTCATAACACGCAACGGAATGCACCGTTATGTACTCAGTCCAAATCAATCACCTGTCTTGGTCACGTAGTATCGATCTTACTCTGCACCTAAAGGACTTTCAATGAGGTTATATGCGCACTAGAATGGACGCACCCTTGCTTCGATGCCCCAGTAATGGAACCCTGTCCTTGCGATGCTGAGCCGGGGCAAATCTCACGAGCCCGCGGAAAACACTTACCAAATTCGTTCTATTGTCGTTTGTGCAAACCTAAGATCGCAGGATTCGTAAATTCTGGTCGTAGCAGTCGCGTCGAGGTAAAGATGGTTGTATGCGCTTGTTTGCCTCGATTCCGATTCGCCACAGGACATCCGGACCTCGGGCCGGGCCGCTTTTCCTTTCCCTTACTTGACTTCTTGCCAATCCCTTCCTTCCCGACTCGGGCCCTTGTCAAATCTGAAACAGCTATTCTCATATAAACCAAGCGGTTCGATGCAACAGGTCTCCATAATCAAATTCTGTGCCCATTACACGAATGGTCAGCATTATCAATTCCAAAGCGTCCTGAACCCGGGCTTATAACCAATCATGCTAGGTGGATATCTGCTTTGTGGTCTGAAAACTCGATGACATCTCTCTTATTGCAAGGTTTCTTAACACCGTTGCACGAGCTCTCTATATTTTCTCCTTACCTAAAAACCGACAAAGACACAGATAAAACCCGTTTTTCTCTCCCACCTTTCAGGCGAGTAGGGGTCGGAACAATCTACAACTCGGGTATCCTAATTCACTTCTCCAGGCTCCAGCTATACATTCACTCTCATTAACAACGAAGCGCGCGCCTTCCCATCATCTCCTCATATTTTTTCACAAATTACTGACGCTTCAGCATACCTCTCGGACGCTTTCTTTACCTTTTTCATCTACCCGATTACGCGCACTTTCTCCCTCAAACTCTCGCACATTGGTAGAGTGCGTTTTGTGATTAGTGTTACGCAAAATTTTCTATCTAACTATAGAAGATCCGTGAACTATTTTCCTTGCAGCGCTGGAGTGTATCGGTTAATATGCGCCTCTGACTGAAGGAGGAGGTTCGATACCCTCTCGCCGCCTCGCGTACAGTGTCAATGAAGCTTTCATCTTTTTATTCCTGCCGTTCTGCCACAATCCACGTGATGCATAATTTGATTGGTATCTCGCTGGCGTCGTCTTTTTTTCCGTTTATCTGCTTTTCTGAGCTGCATTTCGCAATCATATCTCTCTCTTTTGTGAGCGTTTATATAACATGAAACCAGTGTTTATTCTCTAGGTAAGACTCGGACGGCCTGCATAGAGAGAGGGAAAGACACATCTTCGAGCATACTCTAGTAAGCCTCGCTATAAATTACCAATTTTGCTGTTCGGAATCTGCGTACCCAAGCTCTGTACAGCCATCTCTCATGCCAAAGGTACCAAGCTTTATGACCTGGCCGGCCGAGCAGAGATTCGAGTAAGAGCTTGCAAGTTCAACGTTCATCTAGTAAAAAGAGACTATAATATAACTGTAACGTGGAGAGGAGGAGTCGAACCTCGACTGCTAGATGATATTGCGACTGCACTACCCATCTTCAACAGGAACTCAAGTACTGGCCATGCTTCAACTCCACTACCAACTATTCTGAGCTCTGTGGAAGGAGGCGGTTCTCCCCACTAAAAATCAACTCGCCTATATAATCTGGATACGTGGAGAGGAGGAATCGAACCTCGACACTGCCTATCTCCCATCTGACTATAGGGCCTCCTTAGTCGGAGTTCTGGGAAACGAACCTCAAGAATAAAGAGGACTCAATAGAACGGAGCTATTCGCCCCGGAGGAATAGAACTGCTCGTATCAAGTACCTTCTTCCAGCCGCAAGAAGTCCTGTTCTCGGGCCGCCCTATCTTTCACTTGACTGAAGCTGAATATATCACCGCAGGAACAGGCGATCAGTTCACCATTATATATATACGCGACAGATGTGCATTACTTATGCCGTTTCCCGCCGATCTCGAGAAATAACTGCCATCATTAACCTTTCTTCCTATTCAATTCTGACCGAGTCCGTACGTAATCTGGCCGGATGAAATGGCCCCACTATGCGGACGTCAACGGTGACCCAAAATTCCTCAGATCCGAACAGCCCCGTTGACTGAATGATCACCTCTCGGCGAGCGCTTATTTCTGATGGTGTCGCAGTATGTTGGCAGTGTTGTATTTAAAAGGTCACTAGTGTCTGCGTTTTCCCTGTCTTTTCCCTAACCTGCCTTGTGTGCGGCCCATGCGCTATCTTTCTGTATTTCCACCTCTCTTATTGTAAGCGCCGGGTCATTAAGCACTATGCATTTAGCCTTAAGGCTCAGCGCTGCAGAGCTCATTGCTGAGTCACTAGTAGGCATCTCGCTGACGTCGTCGTCTTTTCCATGGACTTACTTTTCTGAGCCTACAAAACTTACTTCTCTTCTTGTCGCAATCATACATAACACTCTTTGGTGAGCGATACAGTTGGCCTTGAAACCCGTGTTATTCTCCAGGTGAAACTCGGACGATATTCATATGGAAGGGGCTAAAGGCGAAGCGACCAGGTGAGGTAAGCCTTGCTATAAATTAACAATTTCGCTGTTCGGAATCTCCGTACCCAAGCTCTTTACGACCATCTCTCAGGCTAAAGGTGCCAAACTATTATCTCGCCGGCCTCGTAGACATTTCAGTAAGAGCCCGCAGGTTCATCTAATAAAAGGGACCTCCGTTTCTATCACGTAATGTGGAGAGAAGGAGTCGAACCTCGAGTGTCGGATGTTACTCGTGCATTACCCATCTCCAACAGGAACTTAAGCATTGCCTATGCTACAACTCGAATACCGATTATTATGAGCTCCCGGATGGATATGAGCAGGAGGCGGTATCTCTACTAAAAACGAAGACTTGCGTACTATATGGGTACGTGGAGAGGAGGAGTCGAACCTCGACCTTTTTGATTACATTGCCCATCTCCAATCTGACTGCCTCTCTGGTCAGAACTGAAAGGATAAAAAGGCCCGAATTGATTAGAGCTATTCGCACAAGAGGAATTGAAATGCTCGTATCTACTATCAATGGAGCCACAGAAAATATGGATCTTCGGCCGCGTCCTTGACTCGAGCTGGTTGAAGCTGATATATTACCGCAGGAACGGGCGGTGAGTACATCACAGCTTACCGTCATCTACATACATCTTATGTCATATCCTCCCGTTCTCAAAAAAGAACGCCGTCCTTAACCTTTCCTTCTATTCAAGTTTGACAAGTCCGACGTAATCTTGCCGGATGGAATGAGTCTTACTACGCGGACGCCGACGGTGACTCAAAACTCCCTCTTTGATTCGGATCCGAGCAGCCATCAACTGAATGGTCATTTCTCAGCGAGCGCTCATCGACATCTCTGATGGTGCGAGTGTGATATTTTCTAAGGTCACTACTGTCTGCCTTTCGTCTACCTTTTCCCCAACCTGTCTTGCGTGTGGCCCAAGGTTCACCTTTATGTAGTGCCACGTCTCTTCTTGGAAGCGCCGCGCTGGTCTAAGCTTTAAAATTGGGCGCTGAGCTATTACGCATCTTCTATTACATCGCCTCTTCTCCATTCTCAGCTGTTGCTTCATCTCATCCAACGACAACAACGACGCCGACCTCCCGTCCCGTTTTCACCACAAAACCCCCCTTCCTCTGATCAAAGAAATGGATTCTACCGCAACAAAAAGAGACTACATAGTCGTGACATATGACGACATCTCGGTTTTAGTTCCTAGGTCCCACGTTACTCGTTGCTCGGTATGTGCGTATCCATAGTAAACGTTTCTCTTCATCCTCTCATTCCTCCCAATGTACCAGGAGTTGCCCGCCTTCCTCCAAGTCCCTCACGTCGACACACACTCCATAGTCACCCAAACAAACGAATTAGACATCTGTGCTGGCCAATACATCAATATCCCACCTCCCCTATTGTCTGAGATCAGTCGTCAAATACACTACATTAAAGTAGTCTCTCGTACGTCTCGCCTGCTTTTTCCTTTATCCCTTCCCAGTGCTGAAGCCAAACCCACAGGACCAAAAGCAAAGCATCAATTATTGACACTGATTCGCATCCAGATCCTCAGCGGAGAGGTCATCTCTGTGATCTTCCCCCCGCTCCGCCTCGATCGCTGAGCTAGTAGATTATACGAGACGCCGAATGCTCCCAGAGTTTCAACTAACTCCTTGCACCATCTCTAAACGGAGACTTCACGAACATTCCCAACTTCCAGCATCCACGGATCGAGGAAGGGGCGCAGACAGGAGGGTGTAGTGCGGTCTTCAGGCCAGTCATATACCTATTCTTCCCCCGACCGATACACGCTACCGTACGCGTATCACTCGTCAAAGCGTAGTCGTTTTCTGTCGTGTACCCGAGCGTCCCGATCACAAATTCCGAGTTTGGACGATGGGACGTGGATACACATGCAGAGGATCATACCATGACGGAAAACAATACCGGTACTCAGGTATCCTATTTATTCTGGGAGGCCACGTAAGCTTACCACTCACCTTTCCAAATTCCTAGCCTGTTCACTTACTGCTCTCGTCATCGACCAAACCAGTCTCCGCCGTCACCGTCCCAAAATTGGAGTTGAAGTACAATCACTGGAGGCGTTTCAGTTGGAAAAAATCAAATTGGTTAACTGTATGTGGAGAGTAGGAGTCGAACCTCGAATGCGGGGGATTTTATCAGGCGCACCAGCCATCTCCAACCTAACATCGAAGCATTTCTAGTAAAACAAAGCTAGCCATTCGCCACGAGGCCCCGTCCCTGGAGCAGGCTGTAGGAACTGAAGCACACATATGAATCAATGACTTATGTGGGAAATATCTCCGCTCCGCTATGTCTTATACGCTTGCCTCGGAAATCCTCCGACATAAAACGGACGAGTGATAATCCAGAACCTAAATACGTACATTATAACCTTCAGAACCACAGGGAACGGCATAGCTTGGTATTGTATCACCACAGGATCCGTTCAAATGGCTACATCTGCAAACACGGGTGTTGATCGCTCGCCAGAGTTCCATCACCGACAGCGAACTCCCAACTTTGTAAGCCTCAGATGTCCTACGAGAAAACATAAACAAAAGAATCCATCCAAGAAGACAAGGTGCACGTACCACCCAAAGTTACATCCTCCAAAAACAAAATCAACCCTCTTCCAAACTGAAGTGTCAGACGGTTTATTGAACCCAGTATATGTCGCAAAATTATTAGAAACCCTCTTTCTCGGCGCCTCACTACGCAAGTCGACCATCTTGAAATCTGGCAGCTGATTGCCGACGTTGTACTTTGCCGTAAATGGGGCGTCAATGGAAACAGGTGCGCTTGCGCCAGTGATAATATCGTAAGCGCCAGAGCTTTCACCGGTCGAGAGACTATATTTGAAGTCATGAACACGTTTTCTCAAAGCCTTAGCGAACCCACTGACCTGTTGAAATCACCTATTACGAATACTGGACTATGTGAGTGCACCGCTTCATACCGCGCCCTCGCTAGAAGTAAGGATGCCCCAAGACGTCGCTGCTTATCTGACCGATTATCCAGATGCGTGTTCAATACCGTAAACTTGGTCTTGGCGCCCATTGTCAAGCTGAAGCTTGCCGCCGTACATAGTCGGAAAGTGCTTGCTCCAGGGTATTTGGATGGCTTGAAAGGAGTATCTGTAAAATATGAGCCAGGGGTCACTAACAGACGACGATGAACGCGCGAGAGCCAGAAGGTATCATTCGAAAGCTGCTTGACAGCAGATCTTGGTATCTCAGTGAACGAGGAGCATCTTTTTCGCCTTGCCAGACTTACTTCTTATAGAACAACGGACAATACTCTCCTCCCTCCACCTCGTCACTGCGTCCAACACCGATCTACCGATACATCAACCAAAAGCGCCACTGAAACAAAAATAGCACTCACGCAACCCCAGTCGTCTCGAAAGAGCTGCGCCAGGTCGTTTTTCAGCGCTTCCTGGATTCCAGCGATGACGATGACCTCACTCAACAAATGCTCCGCAACATGCAGCCTCCTCGTGCTCCACGGCTGCTCCCCAGACAGCGCCAAAAACGTGTCCTGCGCAAGAGGATTGCCCAAAGCAGAAATCGACTCCGATACGGTGATCTGGTCGGGCTGTGAGGCATATCGGAGGTTGTACGTGGCGATACGCAGGCTGCTGGGATTGGTACGCATGTTTTGAGAGCGATGTGAGAGGGAAGTGAAGGAAGAGGAAACGTTACGCGCGAAGATCCGAATTAGCTATCGCACATGGACATGAATGTTGGTGAAGACAATACCATGGAAGGTCAAGGTAGCAGATGGGTAGCAAAGCGGCTGATTGGGCATCACAGGATGGCCCCACGAAGAGGAAATCCCGCCATACTCTGTCGAGAAAATGAAGAGAGTGATTTGATCTATGGGGGTCGAAGTATTGGAGTGCTGGATACAAGCTCGTATTAACAAAGGATCCGAATCCTTTCCAGATTAGTGTGTCACCGCTGTCCACAGGCTAAAGGAGCGTGTATCTGGGATGCCAACGTCTCGGCAGAAGATCACGCGTCAAAGAGGCTAACGGCAGTATGTTGGAGCGAGGTATAACCGAATGGCTGGGAGAAAACACAAGGCTGCGTCACCATCGCCGAAGACGTTGATGAATTCAGCTTTTGATGTCGTCAGTGAAGTGAAACACCACTGATACGGCTAACATGATCAACAGCAAGGTTCGTACGACATCGGCGTCTCCGAAGGCATTTACGAAAGTCGAGGACAAGAGCGGCACGAAGACGTGCTGATGATGACCGAACGAGATGACTTGAAACGGCGAATAGCCATTGTGCAGTAGAACTTGAAAACAACATAGACGCTTTAATGTGAACGCCAAATTTTACCTCTATTGCTCGGCCTGAACAGGAAATCATCAGGCGCAGATCCAAAAAGGTATCTTACATCAAGCTCACATGCCAAGGAGCAGGACTCTACAAGGGTGGATTCTCAAAATACTTCGCGTAAAAACGGGAGGTGCTAGGTGGCAGAAAATGGTCATCTGCATGCCTTTTATGCATGAGGAACTACTTACTCCTTATCAGAGTTTATCTCCGCAAGGTATCGATTCATCGATTGAATCCGACCGAGAATCAGCTCTTGGGGGAACAAAGAACACCACTAAATGAATAGCCTCCAGAACGCTCCTGCGTTACGTTCGCTCTGCAAGGGGTTTCCCCGGAATAAACCAGTGGTTTCCACGAAGAAAATATCAGCCAAACACTGCCGGCGAAAAGATTCCTCAATGACGACTAAGCACATTCTTCGAACATCGTTACGTATAGTCCAAGACCAAGCTTTCGTCCGTGCTGTCGATCTGCATATGCAAGAAAACGAGCATCAAAGGCGATGGCGAATGAAAAGAAAACATTTTAAAGGAACCTTATGATCACCTAGCTCGCTGGGAGGGCAAAAATGGTCGTACAGGAACAGCTGAAACCAGATAAGGCGAGGCAAAAGGACTGGACACACAACAATACTTACCCTTGATCTCGGGATAACTATGCGTCGTCCGCAACAGGGCCACTTGTAGTGGTTAAGGGCCGTTTTCGTTGCGATGGGCAGGTCGCCTTTGACAGCTTACTCACCACTGTATTTGATCGAGTTGGGCTTGGAGTATGGACGCTATACCCAAATCACTACGCAAAGTCGTGCTGTATACGTGTTGCTATCGCCGCAGTGTCCAGCAGGGGGTCATAGAATGAGGCTTAACATTGTATTACGTAACAGAGCGTAGGCATCTGTGATAGTAGATGTAAGACAGCTGGTTTTCGTTTTGATTGGAATCGAGGATTGGGCGCGACCACTAAGGCTTGACCTGAGGGATGTTTAACGCAGCTGCAGATCTGTTTAACATGCAACGCACCTTTACTCCACCACACCCGAAGATGCAATCAGTACTTTGGCCCTAGGCTCCCCACCTGGCGTACCCTGCTTCTCAATCTCCTTTACCAAATCGAAGCCTTCAATGACCTCTCCGAAAACGACGTGGCGTCCATCCAACTACAGGAGAATCAGACTCAGCGGGAAACGTTGACAAAGGTGACATGGCTAACCCAGGGGGTTTTTACGGTGGTGACAAAGAACTATGTCGATGATTAAAAACGCAGAGCACTGGACGAGTGAGACATACCTGCGAGCCGTTCGTATTGGCACCAGCATTTGCCATCGAGAGAAGGCCGGGTTTCGTATGCTTCAGCTTGAAGTTCTCATCTACAGTCTCAATAAGATTCCATGGGCCACATAATAGCAAAGCAATAAGCGACGCACCTTTGAACTTCTCACCGTATATCGACTTTCCACCAGTACCGTTATGCGCTGTGAAGTCGCCGCCCTGGATCATGAACTGCAGGAGGACAAGCATGAGAAGGGCGCACCCGGAGAAAGGCAAGTTGACTCACGTCAGGAATGATACGATGGAAACCGCAGCCAGCATATCCAAAGCCATGCTCTCCCGTCGCCAGCTCCCTAAAGTTCTTCGCCGTCTTGGGAACGACATCGTCATACAGCTTGAAGACAATCCGTCCTGCAGGTTTCGGACCGATGGAAACGTCGAACTTGGTCGTATCATGATTAGGTGCTACCCTGCCCCGCCGTATGCCGGTTACTCACGAAGACGTTAGCCCTACGAAAACAGGCTATAGATTAGCAGGGTGCTGTCGATGAGTAGTAGCACATACAGAGACTTCCCAGCACTAGCTGTGGACATGAATCGGCGCAAATAGGACATCCTGACGAAGAGAAAGAAAAAGCTGCAGTGAAGGGAAGAGAGAAAAAAGACGGAGGCACGTGATGGGCCATGACGCCTGAATCGCGTCTGTGGCGTGGGATATTGACAATCACTGCCATCAGCATGCCGGCTTCGGCACAGACAGGTTGGATACGCGTCAACACAAGATACGGCGATCACTGCACCATTTTCTTGACCTCGCATATATAGTATACCAGGAGCGTTTCTTCGATGAGTGTAGTAAACATGACTAGGTCCGCACATAAATTCGCATCGCAGTTCTTTCCCTCTTTTGCCTTTCCCGGGGTCTCTTCTCCCAGTTACGACGCTTCTTGTCAAATACACGGAGTTAGCATCGTTGTCACTCAGATTTTGACGAATACGTCAGTTTTTGGCTCTGACTTTGAGGCGCGCAGGTTCGCCTCCCTCCAAAACATGTATCAGGTAAGATCAAACAGCCCCCAAACTAGCAGCGTAGTGATATCCCAAGATCACCACACGTGAGAGCAGCGCACCTTCATCTTAAATGGTGGGTCAAGACACTATTCTCTCTTCACGTTGTCCGCATCGTTTGTAACCAAAAGCATATGTTACACTACAAATATGGATGCAGGGAATCGAACGGCGAACCCTTCGCTGGAGAGCATTTCAGGTTAGCCTTATACACAAGATATTTCTGTCTGTCCCCATCAATACTAAGAGCCACGTATAGGAACAAAAGAAGGTCTGCATCCAATTGTACACATAAGGGAGAGAGGTGCATCGATGAAGAAAGACTTTCGAAGACTAGCAGACGGAGTAGAGCTTCTGTGAGCTTATCAGTTCAAGTCTTCTTTCTACACAACTGATCGTTTTCTTGAAATCCTTCCTATAGAGACATGCCTACCTCAAGCGGAACAAACACAAGTACGGAACACTCTCGAGCAGCGTAAATACCCAGGTATAAATATCACCTCCCCGTTTCCGACAATTTGTAAAGCAGAAACCTCTTGGAAAAAGTGACGCGCGTCTGCCGTCAACATCAAACCTGTGAAGTGGCTCTAAACTAATTGTGTGCTCTCTTGAGTCAGGTAATCCGACGAGGGACAGAAATAGAGACTTGATGGGCGATTTTCTGTGAGGAGCGACGTTCAATGGGAGATTAGGAAGACGTTATGCGACATTTTGTGAACGACCAGTGGAGGCGCAGATGCCGCTAAGCGCGTAGAAGCGCTTCGAGGGCAGAGTAGAATTGACGCTCAGCTCACAGCCTATGCTAAGGAGGAGCAGGAGACAAGAGAAGAGTGGAAACCCAGGTTGGCGTACGGATTTAATAGTCTTTTTCTGTACGACGCTTTGACTGATTGTCGTGCTTGCAGCGCCTTTAATTATCATCCTCAAACGAGCCGAAGAGCAAACATTTCGCGATTGTATGAGTCCATCATCGTACTACTACATTTAATGAATATCACGATAGGCAGCGTCCATTTGTGCTTTAAAAGCTGGCCTTGTTAGCTTCCACGAAGCTCCTCAACGTCCTCTTTCCGGTGACCTTCTTCGGTGCCTTGAATATCTCTTCCTCTCCACCATTAGCATTAAGGCCTTCCAAAGACGAGAGCATCCCGGAGAAACCATCTGGAAGACCGAAAGAGGTGTACCTCTGCTTCAACTCCTCGACAGTGATACGCGTGTGGGTAATCTTTCGGCCAAGGGCCTCTGTAAAGATAGCAGCGACCTGGTTCAACAATCAGCTCCAGCACAATGTACAAGGAGAGGATAGGACGCTACATCATCATAAGAGAACAACTCAGGGCCCGTAATAATATGGTCCGTAACATGACTCTTCTCATCTGTCAACGCACTAACAGCCAAATCCGCAATGTCATCTGCGGATGTGAATCCAATCTTTCCGTCCGCGGACGCGCTTATGATCGTGTACTTCTCCTTGATGGTTCGAAGGTGCACGGTCAAAAAAATCTCTGAAAATCCACTGGTCAGCACATATCGGCTCCTCCTACGTGATTGCTACGCACCAAAAAACCACGAAGGACGAAGGACCGCGTAATCAGCCTTCAGCGACAGTAGGTATTCATGTACCTTTGGTCCCATCAACGGATAGCTATTAGACATCGTTGACGCAGTAAGAAGGACGAAGCGCTTGACGCCCTTCTGCACCGCCAGATCAATGAAAAGTTTCATCGGAGGGAACACCTCTGAGGTGGCTCCAGGCGCGACGAGGTAGATTCGGTCGATATTTGGGTCAGTGGTGAAGACATTTTCGAACGTCGATGGGTCGTGCCAGTCGAATTTGACGCCTCTGAAGGGCTCTGGAACGACGCCTTTGCGAGATGTGAGGAGCACGGGTTGATTGCCGTCTTTGAGAAGACGGGAGATGCGCGTGGCTGTCTTTCCTGTTCCGCCGGTGAGAAGGATTGTCATGATGAAGATATTGAATACTGCTCAAGATGGCTGTAGGTCTAGTTATACTTCTTTCCGCGTAAATTGGGGTCCTGATTTACCCGCAAAGCTAATCATTAGTATGTAATCTTTCCCATACATCTTAGCACCCCATTTGTCAGGCGCTGACACGCCCTTCGTCAGGCAAGCAGAAAATCGAATAAACGAACAAGCAAACAAGCAAGAAAAGTACACGTGGCTTAATCAACACACGGATATATGGCACGTAAAATTCTGCCGAGCGTCAGAACGCGACGCGCGTACACGGAAAAATAGCTAAAGTGAGAAAGTCAAGGACGCGTCAGCCCGGAAGTCCTAAAAATAGGTACGATATTCATGCAGCGTGAGCCTTCATACTTAGGGATAGGACACGGCATATAACGCGTAAGTAATACTCCTCTGAGCCACATGTGTCCATGGAAAAACTGTTAAACAAAGCTGGGACGTGTCACTGGTCAGTCAGCAGAAACTAAAAATGGTGCTCTATCAGTTTATTCTTAGAACGTCAGTCCGACGAGGAGTTTTTGAACGCCGTCACCAGACTCCGACAACCGTGCTGTCGACAGGTCCCTTTCACACAGAAAAATCTCTGTACTTGGGACAATCGGCAAGAAAGGAGAGCCTCGCTAGATGTACATCAGCAACTTTGTTGAAAAAAGAGTAAAAAAAGGGGCACCCCTCACCCCTAGACAGAAGACTGTACCGCCGTTGGGATCTTACTAAATTCGAATAAGCACCCAGTAAGGCAAGTGTCTACTTTGCCTTGTCGCGATAACTGCTGTCATTTGTGTATCGGTCTATTGCGCATTCGTATCTGCATGTATAGGTTGAATTAAGGACCTCGTGCCCTTCTTTTATAAGGGCGATTTCTTCTGACTCTGTGCTCCCAGATAAATTATAGTTTGCGCTTGTGCTGCGGTCACGGTCACGATCGTTCTGAGCAACAAAATGATGTCATGTCTATCGCACAACGCGAACGCGTAACTTCGCAAGACCGTGATCCGTCTCTGATTCGCGCCCTACCGCGAGCAGAATGATAGTTTTGTCAGAACTAGCGATGTACAGAGCCCGGCTTGGCCTGGCTTTTAGGGCTCAGGCTTGGCTCGGGCCCAGGCCAGGGCTTTTAGGTGGTACGAAGATAAATTTATTGACCTGTATGACTGCGTCCGAGTCGTGTGATAACAAAATTAGTCCTCAAATGTACTATCGACTGCAGCACTGTCTTCAAGAAAGCAGTCAATGTCTAACACCCACTCCTTCGCTACATCCACCTCCTCCATTACCTCCTCCTCAAGAGCAATAGCGTCTTCAAGAGTCTCCTCGGTTACGAAGCTTATTGATAGTGATAGACTCAGAACGGAATACATGTCCCGGATCAGTAAGGCTTTATACTCGTGATGGCTGGTGTCTTCACTATAAACAACCGTTACTTACATTGATTGTTAGGCAAGTTCCAGGGAAGATGAGACTGCAGAACAGCACGCCTCTAAAAACAGCATAAATGAAGAAATCAGGGTTGGTGCTGATCGGGTAGCTAAAATTTTCCGGGTCCGAGGAGAGGTCTACGATATAATCACTGATAATCCGACCAGTCACCATGAACAACTTCGCATTATATCGCCAGAAATACTATAGATCCCGTCCCTCACAAGAACACAAGCAAAGCTCTAGATTTAGTGGTCGTGCTCGAGCCTCGTCAAGGCCAATTTACTGTAATCGTGAAAACGCACATTTTTAGTATAAAAATGGGCGTATGACAGTCTTGGTGGTTTCAGAAGTTGAGTCAAATCATGAAATGTAACGTGTCAAATTTAAATACAGGCAATATCGACGTAAGTACGGAAACGTGAAAATAGAAAAGCAACCAAATCGGAAAAAACGTCGGTTATCGAACTATCTACTTAGCGAGCCTACTTTCCTGTGACGACACCCAACAGACCACAAAGCAAGGTAATGACGGTTCCAACAACGCCCTTGAGCCTGCAACCTGCCGTCAGAGAACGAACGGAAGCGAGAGAACAATAACACCTACAATAATCCGACGACCACGAGCAACCCAGGAACGAGAAGTTCCAGCGTGACGAGGAGCTTGAACAACGTGGCACCAACAACCCCCAAGAGTCCGCCCTGAACGCACCCGCAACCGGAGGAACCAAGGCCCTGGGTAGTTTTGTTGATATCCTACCACCGTCTGTTAGCATCAACATCACGACAGGAGAGATTGCCATACATTCATAATACTGGCAGCGAGAGCAGCGACGTCGCTCTTAACGTCTCTCTTGGTGATGACACCTTGGACCTGGAGGGAAAAAACGGACGAAGTGGCGCCGTCCACGGCTGAAATGACTTGGTTGAGGAGGGGTGTGACCGAGGCCTCCGTCGCGGTCTTGTTTCCGACAAGAGCGTCTACATCATGTATTAGAATGAGAACGCTACTACGAAAGGAATCTCGCCTACCAATCTGGGGAAGGATGGTGTCCGTGGTGCTCTTCAGGTTGGTGAGAACGTCCATGACACTGGTAGGTGCTCGGGTGATGATCGGGGCGGGGGTAGCCGCGACGAACGAGACGAGGGACAAAAAGGCGACTGTGAATTTGGAGGTGAACATTGTTACACAAGGAGGGATTCTGGGGGAAGTAGAGCAAGTGCTGGTATGTACGGTCGAGTTTGAAGGCCTTTTATACCGCGTTGGATATAAGTCTTACCATGGTTTGAGGGCGTATGGAGGCAGTGAATCCGAATAGAACCAATGTACAGCAATGTAGCAGCGGTGGTTGATAGATCCAACTCCGAGCGTATGCCCTGTGCGTAAACACATGCATTAGTATGCCAGATGGTCTTTCCGTTAGAAGTCGAGGTTCCAGCATGGCGTCTGCAAACCTTTCTTCTCCCGTCAGTGAACAGCCAGAGGCTACTGCTGACATTAAGGAGCGGCGCCATTCGAAATTCGACAGGTAAAGCCAAGGACAATACGCGCGTTAAGGAATGTCGAGGAGTCTCTCCTAACATAGTTTAATTCACGTAAGCACACGGAGAGTTTCGTAACTTCGAAGTTCAATGATCTAGCGTGAAATTCAAAGTTGTAGAAGAAGAACATAGAGCTAGAGATGATCGGACTACATTCAGTTTACACGATGGATTGAGAAGGGGACACACGCTATGTGGCGGCGGATCCTTCAGGTACTCCGATGGCTAAAAGCAATCATGCGACGGAAACTCCCATCCCGCGTGGATCACAATCTTCCTGCAATATGAAGCCTGTTCTGGCAAAATTGCCCATTCGCCTTCCAGAAGTTTCTCACACCGGAATTTCCGCGCCATGATGACGATGACGATGCTCAACCGCTGGGGTCATAAGGATGATATTCCGTATATCTGGGGGGTGCCTCTACATCATCCCACCGTATTGGTCGAAGTATAACACTCCCGTCATAATTCGAAGTAGAGAAAGGACCTGGTGCCCTGGGACCTTGAGAACTACTTCCAGCCTGCTGCTCCTCCAGGCGCTGCATCTGGGCCTGCAGTGCAGCAACTCGTCCTGCCAGATGTTTCTCTCCAGAGGGGATCTCTGCACTGTCAGTTACTTGATGCTGTACAGAGAAGGACGTTGGCGTGGTATATATGGATGCAGAACTGCGATGGAAGATGCTAAATGGTATCACTCCCGTGGTATTGTTGTTTTTGTCAATCTTCAGTGAACTGCGTTGGCGGCGACGGCGGTAGAAGAAATACACGCCGCAAGCGGTAGCCGTCGCAACGGCAAGGAGACCGAGAACAATGCCTGCCACTGCACCACCGGATAACGCCGAAGAATGAGAACCGTCGTTGAATCTAAACTCAACGTCAGCAACAGAGTCGAGATTGAGTTCACAGAGATTACTGACGTATAAATCGCATAATCGAACGCAACATAAGAGGATTCATTGCCGGTAGTCTCAATGAGAACAGTATGCTCCCCTTCGCTCAGTGACTCGTTACTATATGCAAGTGTGTTGAACTCATAGTTCAACGTCCCGTCTGTCTCGTGGCGGAATCCTCCGACGATGCTCCCATCTAGCCGGAAATTACAAACAGTGCGGCTAACGAGAGTTGTATTTTCAGGATAGTTCGACAGGATGAGATAAATGTATATCGCCATTCCTACAAGACCAGAAAAATTAGAAACACTGACACTTAGAGTGACCAACGACTTACCATTGAAGCGAAACCCGATCGACATATTGTCTATTTCAGGGAAGTAAGTCGACGCAGTCCACGTTTCGTCAAAGGCTTTTGTCCGATCAGGCATAATCGCACAGCCGGTGCATTGATTTTCGTGCTTCCAAAATGGCTCTCCCGTGTTATTGGGGCTATTCAATGGCAAGCATTCAACTTGCAGACCAGTGACGACATCTCCAAGACTATCATCTATCGTGCGGTTCGTACCGGCTGCGAAAGAGAGCGAAATCGGCAAGAGGATGAAGATAAAGAAGGAAGTATTCATAAAGGAGGGATGTGGGATGGGCTCTTCAGAGCGATGGATGTGGTATGTAGAGAATGTGGGCTGAAGAGCGAAAGAGAATTGGCGCGACAGGAACCATTCAATAAGGTAGTCAGGGTGTCATCCAAATCAATACGGCTCTAGGCAACGTTGCTCTATCAGCCAATCATATCAACCCAGTATTCGGAAGCTCGAGCTAGTTCTAATCACCATCAAAGATTATGAGCGGAGTAAAATAAGGCTGACCGCTGTACCATACACACCGGAAATCCTGAAATTTAGGGTGTCCCGATTATAGTACCTATACCTAAGCTTTCGGATCGTGAATAAGACTTGCTGGAATTCCGTCCGATACCAAAAGGTCCAGGATGCTGTGAAATCGATTCCAAATCAAAGAAACCAGGAATGGATCACGAGGTTCCGGCGCTCGAGCCGAAACTAATTGTTCCCAGCTACCCTGAATCGTTGCCGAAAGCATCTGTTTGGGTACATATTTCGGCAGGACCAGTACCAAAAATGTGAGGGCTACCGAAACCTCGACCGGAATACTTTATTTCGGTATCCGTGTTAGGGAAAGCCGAAACTAAGGTTTCGGGCTTAGTTTCGGGCGTAGTGTGCCGGAACATGGTCCGAAATCCTAATTTTGGTTCATTTGATGTCGGCACGGAAAACAAAGGTCTACGCATGCGTTCCGTACACCTGCAAACCTTAAGTTTCCCATCTGCCGAAACTTTACCCTAAACGGAGGCTTTCGTAATTAGTTCAGGGAATTCCTGAATCTTTGCTTTCCGACCTCGATTACAGCAGCCTGGATTCAAATCCGATATCTTACATTCCATAGATGATTCAAAGCTTTCTTGAACCTTTGGTACGGCTTCAAGTATCAGTAAGTCCTGTTATTTACATGAAATCTTAGGTATAGGTAAGTAAATCAGACTGCCTCAAATTTCTGTATTCCCGGAGTGATAGAGTTTAGAGTCCACCGCCACAAGTATGATGATCACGAACTGTCCACGATCAAAAGATCGAATGCTCCTTATGACAGATCGTTGTAACATAACGCTCTTGATCACAATATGTAGCTCCTTGGTTGTACCAGTGCTCGAAAGAATCCTGCACCGCTAACTTTCTATCACGCAAGACACAAATATCGTGTTCATGGAGGGTCAGATGTTCTGACGCACTGCTCCCAATAAAACCTGAGAAAAGTGATCTGGAATGACCGAGAAACGCGCCCTGACTGGCCCACCCCAGAACACGAGTTGATCAGCTTGTGACAGCTACCGGGTTACTTTGCCGGTGGTGATGAATTGTGATTTCTCCGGCGTAAGTATAGAAATGAAGATGCGATCAGGGCGATGAATATCAAGACTCCCACTACTATCCCGGCAATGGCGCCTTTGAAAGGCTGTCTGAAAGATGAGGACGACGAGGACGAAGAAGGAGGTCCGGCTGTCGATACGAACAGACTAGTGGTAGCGAGGTTTTGTGTAGTACTTGACGTTGAAGACACCCCCGCTGGGAATGTGATGGACACCCTGGTGTTCCTATAAATCACATTTAAGCTTCCGGCTTCCAGAAAAAAACACAAAGGAACGTACGTATAGACCACGTAGTCGAAAATGACATATGATGGTTCCACCCCCGAGATCTCTATCAAAAGTGAATGGTCATCATCGCCCAATGTCGCATTGCTGTATGCCAAGACGTTGTATTCGAACTGATACGTCCCATCCGTATCATGCCTGAAGCTTCCCGCAACCTCCCCATCGATCCTGAAATCGCATATCGCATCACTAACCAGGCCCGTACTCTGCGGAAAATTTGACAGAATCAGATAGATGTATATGGCAGACCCTGAGAGATCATCAATGATCAGAATTCAGATGTAACCTCCATAGCAACGCACCGTGAAAGTCGATCTGGGCCGTTACATTCCCGAGTGCCGGGTAGTACGTCGCGCTAGTCCATGTGTTGTACATAGCGGACGAGGAACTGGGAACGATAGCGCAATTGCTACATTGAGAAGCGTTCTTCCAGATGAGAGCACCAGCATACGAAGCGGGACTATAGTCGACTTGAAACCCGGTCAGTTGGTCTCCAAGCGTATCGTCAATGGTGTGGTTCGTCAGCTCTCCCATAACGAGGAGGCTGAGGAGGATAAAACGAGTAAAATGAAAGATAATCATGAGGGGCCACGAGCGATGGACGTGGTAAGATTTCAAGTTGTCGAGCCAACCTACAAGTCGTGATCAGTGTTGTGATATGGAACGATAATCAGCTTACCTGTTTACCTGTTTACCATGATGGTGGAGCAGACGTCGAGTTTCAGTTATTTTTCGTGTTCGGTGTGAGTATTGAGCGCTACGAGATGATCTACTTCATCATGAGTATCGTTGTGTTCCTTGATCACCACTGCCAAGGTTCGCAGGCTGGGAAGTGCGTCAGTTCCGAGACGTCCCGAATCCATGGTCTCATCCTGATCAGGAAGGCACTGTACTCCAGAACAGGTGGACTAAACAATCTAGCCCATCTACTTGAGTAACTGTAAGAACATAATGTAAGAATTCAGCCCAACTTATTAAAAGGGTAGATTATATGCGTACGCTGGGTTTCGTAAAGGTAGACGATCGGGTGCCGATGGTATAGGAATTTCACGGGAAATGGTAAACTGCTGCACAGTGAGTGCTCGCAAAGAATTGCCAGGACCAAAGAAACGGACGGAATAGTGTAGTCTGAACCACGACATTGAGCATTATTTCCTAGCACTGGCATCGCGCGTCCTCCAAGTAGAGTCGTTTGTAGGGCATCAGGCTTTGCGGGAGCACACGAAATTAGAGGAGAATGTGCGGCCTTCGCCTGGAAATAAGTCATATTAACGCTGCAGGATGGAGACAGAAATGAAGCTACCTGACGACGAAGCTTGCCCGAGTGCGTGGGTCATATACGGAGATCCTTCCTCCTAGGATATCTGCCAGGAAAATTTAGAGTTATGGTCCGCTTTTCGAAGAGTAATGGAACTCACTAATCCTATGGCATCGCAGCCCTCAAATTCCCGTGACCCGTCGTCTGCTCCTGCGGGCTACTGAAACGCCCATTTTCTGCCATGTTTGTAGTATGAACGTTTGAACACCGGAAACGAGTTTTTCGAGCGTTGGGCTACGCCCCAGGTGTCCTGACCGTCGGCTCGATGACGCGACGTGGTGAGAATTAAGAGGAGGATGAGATCGGCGAATCGGCCCGATGCCGAACATGTTTTCCCATAAAACCGATGCCGGCGATTCGGCACCATTCCTTTGCAGCCTCTCACCGTCAAACCAATGATGACCCTTTGATACTAGTCTCCCCTAGGAAGAGTCGGATACCAGGACAGCTGACAATTGAGTACTGAAACCTGGGTCGAATTGTGAGCATACATACATTTAATGAAGATTCCTAACCTTATCAATATTCAAGTCTTCCACAAGGCTACGGTTTGTCAAAGCCCGGGCATTTAGTTTGCACATCTGTTAAACATCCATTCCTTCAATCGAATGATGCCCACCAAAAGTCGGCGTTGGGAGCATTGGCACGTCCCGGTCTTCCACGACCACTCCAGCGTCCAATCTGCAATGATAAGTTGCATCCTTCCAAGTTCAAACTCACAAACCACTTTTCCCAGGGTGATCTGAAGTATATTCACCTAAAACTGTGATCCCGACTTTCACTCGAGAGCTTGTGAATGTGAGTATTTGATGCTTACTGCGTCGATGCCACTCAATTTTCCGCGCGCTATAACCTACGTCCTGGTGTCTAGTTTAATCATCCTATAACCGGAAACTCAATCAGTTGCACCGTTTGTCAATTCTGTGAGTGAAATTTATCGTCATTCCTCTTATATGAGATGAAAGCACTTCTGTTTCGTAGGGAAATGGACTGCGTGTTTTTCTTTCTTTACGCTCACTGAAAGGTGGAGTTAACGTCATTCATTCTGTCGTTTGAACTCCAGTATCCTGATGTATTACAGCTGATGGAGCTAAATGGGTATGAGTGTCAATTTCGTCACCCCACCACACGTAAGCAACAAGTATTCATATTCTGCAGTTGCTCTTCGCGGAATGAATAGCTTTTCGCTGTTCTTACCTATTATTGGGCTCCAATTCGCAGCCTAGGACAGCCCATGCGGTGTCACATCTCAAGGACTCTACGCTCAACTACAAACGGAATTTCAGGCTGATGTCTTCGAACTTGACAACCCTCGGTGAGCCTTATGCGTTACGTCCTCCCTATTGTGTCCTACTCCATCATATTCTTGTTACTCCTATTTCATGTGATGGAAGTTGAACGCAGTCTGCTCTATATAACTTGCGATCCGATACCAGATCATCACGAGAAGTCATTCAATTTATTCTTGGCCGGCGTTCAGACGCAATCGATAAACCACGGATCAGATGTGATCACAGCATCTACCTGTGCTCACCTCTCCCAAATTGATCGTAAGCATATCAGCTTCATCCCCATTGATCACCTCTTAAAGCTGTCTCTACAAGACGAGCCTGCACATACATCCATGGTTAAGTCAAACGTATACCTCGCCGTCACAATTTCTCAGGATGGTCGACACATTTTCCTCTCCAGGGCAGACATATTGGACTACAATGTAAGATTATCTACCATTTCACCTCGCTGTACAGGTTCTTATATAAATGCCGTAGTACTTCGTCGATATCATGACCATCCGCTTCCCCTCCATAACAAGAGAAGGAATGGTTGTCCAGACAAAGGATCTGTCGCAATTCTTCCTAAATACTGGTGGGGAATCACCGCCTCCGTTGAGGGTAATCCTTTGCGAGTAATTTCATCTCTCTCCGCTCACTAGTGCTGATGATTCTCATGTCCTGAGTTACATAAGGAGACAATAATGAAAGACCGAGATGCAATCGGCTCGATGAACAGCTCGGATATATTTTCTTACATCGATGATAATGAATAGGCGGACGTTTCAGGTGGTCACAAATGCATTAGCCATATCACCATAATTCTTCTTTCATGCAGTGGCAATTTAAATGCTCACTAGCGGTCATCGACGTCGTGCAGCGTGATGTGAGAAGCATCTCTCCACATCATACAGCTGCCAAGGGGTTGTCTTTGGTCCTTTGTGGCACCAGTCGCTCATAAAAATGAATGCCATCCATATTCATTTCCAGCATAAAAGTCTGAGAATGTGGTGAGCGCACCGCACGGCTTTCTCAGTGACTACTTCTCTCCAGGAAAAGACGCTTCTGTCACGCCGGCTATTGCCGTGATGGGCTCGAATGTCTTTTCGGATTGGGCGGCCTGCACATTCGTCTTCATTGACATGACATGGCCCTACAGCGTTGCCAGCCAGCTCGCCTACTCTTGTCGCACCGCCGCGCCAGATGCGGCATCGTGTCGAGCCATGGGGTAGTCATACTTTCTCCATCATGGTGTATTGTGTTGGCTTCCATCCTTGCACTTGAGTCATCTCAATTTTACTTTATCTTCAGCGAAGTCTTGAACACTCTCATTGATGCCTTCATCAATTTTATTCTGCCTCTCTTTTCTATCTAGTGTCTCTTAATTGACTGATCAATGTTATAGTGTTTCAGATCGCAATGCCACTGTCATCGCTGCCTTTGCCAGTTTTCTGAGGGTGTTGCTTGGATTTTTCACTCCTCAAGTCCTCGCTACCATTGCTGCTGCTATCCTGCTGCTGTCATTCGTTGGAATCCTGGGTACAATGGCCATTATATGCA